>CM042398.1:10577291-10688471 GCA_023634145.1 Thymallus thymallus
ATTGATCTATGGTACCTGAATGCTTTGAACATCACTAACTCAGTGTAGATATTCATAAGTTTCCCCCCCGGGGGATCAATAAAGTATCTATCTATCTATAAGGTGCCTTTGACCAAGTCTCTCCCCATCCACCACCAATACTGTACTGTAGCTCCTACCTGTCCTTGACTTTATTCTGAGCAGAGCTTCCTGGAAAACATCCACCCAGCGCTACAGTCTCTGGAGTCCCTGCAGCAGAGGGCCATGGAGGAGTGGTCCAAGACCACCTCGTTCTTCGGAGAGGACAGCCAGGCCACCAACACAGAGGCCTTCTTTGGGATATTCGCAGAGTTCCTCGCCAAGTTTGAGGTGATCCGCCTAGAGTTTGAAAGAGTCCTCTGAAATAGACAAGTATGTAGTGCTATCAAGACGTGCTATCAAGACGGTAGTAGTAATGGTACTGCATGGGTTTGTCCTGTCTGACAATGTGTTGTTGTTTTTCAGAGAGCTCTCAGTGAGAACCAGGCCAACGAGAACCCTCCTAGGAGTCCCAGGAGCCCAAGAATGGCCTCACCCCTGGCCTGGTGAACAGAGAGAACCCTCCTAGGAGTCTCAGGAGCCCAAGAATGGCCTCACCCCTGGGCTGGTGAACAGAGAGAACCCTCCTAGGAGTCTCAGGAGCCCTAGAATGGCCTCACCCCTGGCCTGGTGAACAGAGAGACAGGCAGAAGACACACAAAAGTGTGGGCAGGCAGTCAAGCAGGCAACACAAGATTTCTCTCACACACACTGACAGGAGCTCATGCAAAAATCCACATACATACACATGCATACACACACGCAAACACATGCACACAAACACACTCACAGTATTTACATTTTTGTAATTCAATATATTTATATTGTGGGAAGGTTGTCTGCAGAGTATACAATACTTTAATACATGACAGTGTAGTTTGGATGTCCAGCTAGTTTAACACCTCAAACTCTGTATATTAAATGGCTATACAGTGTTCCTCTGGAACAGACAAATTAAACTATACTGGATCAATGGTTTTGCTTTTTATATACGTGTACATAAAAATGTTATACCATTAATCTAAATGCAAAGATTCATAAAATGTAATAGGAAAGATATTCTGTATATGATATTCTATATATGAATGAATGATACAGTTATAGGCTAGAAAGAAGTCTACAGAACATGATCAGCAATGGTAAACAGAATACTGGATAGTTTACCTCTGGGATACCATGGTTTTGAGAGGCATATAGATGTAAACAATTATTGCTAAAACATTTTGATGAATTTGATACTTCAGCAGTTAAAAGAGATGACTGAATGTCTGTGTCAATGTGTTTGATTTGAGAATACATTGTTTATTATATAGTGGACCATTTAAATATAACTCATTATATATGTAATACTGGAGATACATATTTAAGTAGTCAATTATCAAAGGCTTTACAATAATTTAATGTACCTGTTCCATATTTTTGTAAGCCACCCACTACACTGAATGTATTTACAAGTTATTCATTTTGAATGAAGTGTATCTTATACCATACCCAGTGGATACTCATTGCACATCTACTAAAGAAAAGGAATGTTAAGAAAATGAAAAGAAAGATGGATGTGTTGTTAAATATCTGTTCCTCTCTGTCTCTAAATGTGCTGATACTGACATGCAGTGAACTATTATGAACAGTAGGAGAATTTGTTCATTTTTCATGATCATTTCTGCATACTGCACCTTCACTTTAATCTCTATAATTCAATGAGGGTTCACACAACTTTCTTGAAGCACATTACTTAAAGGGATAGTTCACCCAAATTACAAAATGACACATTGGTTTCTTTACCCTGTAAGCAGTCTATGGACAAGGTACAACGGAAATCCATGCTTTGGTTAAGTTTCCCTGCCACCGTTTCCACATGCTAATGTTTTAGCATTTGTGGCACAAATCCCATTCAAGTCATGGGACCAATATTAGCATTTTTCATGCATCATGTCCAAATAATCTAAAAGTATCTTAAATTGATTGTGAAGCGCAACAAAGTCATTTATACAGTAGATGATATGAACATGATGCGTGAAAATGATAATATCGGTTCCATGACTTGAATGGGATTTGTGCCACAAATGCTAGAATGTTAGTAGTGCCAGGGAAAGTAAACCAAAGCATGGATTTGCTGTCGTAATTTGTCCATAGACTGCTTAAAGGCTAAGGAAACCAATATGTTGTTTTGTAATTTGGGTGAACTATCCCTTTAACATGCAGTTACTCTATGGACTTTAATGACATAGGATGTTAATACTTAACTTTATCAAACCATGTTTCAACATATCATTGTCATTTGATATGGACTACTTATGGACTGATTGTGTAAGTGACATGGATGTTTTCAACCCAAACTTGGAGGACATTTTACATATTAAATTAAAGCAACACTGGCCTCCAGCTTTTCAGACATTCGTTACATGAGAAAAATAGGACATTTTTTGAATACAACTAATGTGGATCATTTTAATTTAATAAGATAAGGCAAGTATAAGAAGACGTTCTTATAATGTTATTAATGACATGTCGATAAGTTATTGCCATCATTTGTTTTCTAACGGTATGATCTTAATTTCTGACTTTGTCTTCTGGATAGCTATACATATCAGCAATGTGTTCGTTGCTCTCGGATATGTCTATGTTTTGTATTGTAACAGCCAACGCTGAAAAATATAAAGCGTGGTATAAGAACATTACCCTGAATTACTGTCTTTTTCCTGATTGCAGCTTTTTACAACTGCAAGTGATTTAGTAGTGAAAATGTCTGTGTGATCATCAGTGAGATTGTTGTCTCTATAGCAGTGATAAGAGTGCTATGAGGAAATGTGAGCCAAAAGCCTCCAGTTTAATCTGACTGTTGTGGATAGCTGTTACAGTAAAACACTGGTACTGTAGAGTCTGAAGAGCTCTGGTCAGGGTAGTGACAGATCTAACTCATCTTATAATTTAGCAGAATGAAGAGTGTCTTATCTGCACATGTTTCTAACATTATTGTTACACAGTATGTTTACTAGTTCAGTAGACACACACACACAGCCTTCGCCTCACTTAACTGTATCACATTTTTTTCTGCTGTGTAATTGCATTGGTTTCCTACTCAAACAACAACTCTCATTCTACTATTAACTCTGGGCAGATGTAGTGCAATGTCACTCTTCACTGGTCATTAAACCCTTACATGTTAACCAGCTAGTGCTGTCTTATATAAGTAGACAGTGGAGTTTGATCCCCTGGTCAGAAAGGTGACCTAGATGAAGATGACAACACTGGAATTTTCCTTGAGGAGAGAAGTGTTTAAGGCTGAACCATGTGAACTGCCATAGGACTGGCCAACTGGAATTAAACCCAGTCTGACTACCTGCTGACAGGTGAGTACTGTATGGTTCAGTACACTTCAATGCAAGTTGATGATTGTCCTTGAGTTAGTGTTTGGTGTGAGGATATTGTATGAATGGTGTGTGGGAGTCTTGTGAGGGAACTAAAACATGGACTGTAGAGTAGTTGGTCTCTTCTGATATCACTTTACACTGTGGAGCTTCTCAGCATACACTGAGTATACAACACAATTAAGGACACCTGCTCTTTGATGTCACTTGTTAAATCCACTTCAATCAGTGTAAATGAAGGGGAGGAGACATGTTAAAGAAGGCTTGAGACAATTGAGACATGGATTTAAGACAATATATTTATTTAAGTGCCTCTGAACAGAGTATAGTAGCACCGGCTTGACAGTTTCCTGTGTGTATCAAGAGTGGTCCACCACCTAAAGGACATCCAACCCATTTGACACAACTGTGGGAAGCATTGGAGTCAACATGGGTCAGCATCCCTGTGGAGCGCTTTCGACACCTTGTAGAGTCCATGCCCTGACGAATTGAGGCTATGATGAATGAGGATAATGTATATACTCTGGTCAGGGTCCAGTGAGTATAGTGTAAAAACTGGATATGTATGTACGTGTGTCTTTCGGAGGGGTTGGGTTAAAAGAGGAAGTCAAATTCTGGTTGGACCTTGTGTGCAGTTGAGCAATAAAGTGAACTTAATCTAGTGAATGAGGTGTTTGGAAGCTCTATTGTGATTAGAATCAAAAATGACTACATTTCCCACACCAGCAGGAGACGCAATCACTCCCTGAGAATTCCAGTGACCTTTTACCCTACAGTATGGCTACCACCCAGGGGACCAGCGTGCCCCCCTCCCAATCCCCAGGTGTAGGTGTACCCACCCTGGTCACCGTAGACATTATGGTGCTTGTTGTCTACTTCCTCCTTGTGCTGGCTGTGGGCCTCTGGGTAAGTAGGAGTAAACTTGGGAAATGGCACCCTAATGGCAACCGAAATGGAGCCCTATTCCTATGTAGCTGGCCAAAAGTAGTGCACTATATAGGGAATAGGATTCCATTTCTAAACGATTTGAACCAGACTCTATTCCAGACACATCAGTAGCTCTGGTGAGATATAATGAAACATGTCATGTGCTCTAGTCAGCACACTCCTTCATTCCTTCAGCACACTCCTTCAGCACACACCTTCAGCACACTTTAATTTCTTCAGGACCATCCTTCATTCCTTCAGCACACTCCTTCATTTATTCAGCACACTCCTTCAGCACACTCCTTCTTTCCTTCAGCACAATCCTTCAGCACTCTCCTTCATTCCTTCAGCACACTACTTCACTCCTTCAGCACACTTCTTCAGCACACTCCTTCAGCACACTAATTCAGCACACTAATTCAGCAGACTCCTTCAGCACACTCCGTCAGCACATTCCTTCAGCACTCTCCTTCACTCCTTCAGCACACTCATTCAGCATACTCCTTCAGCACACTCCTTCAGCACACTCCTTCAGCACACTCCTTCAGCACACTCCATCAGCACACATCCTTCAGCACACTAACTCAGCACACTTCTTCAGCACAGTCCTTCCGCACTCTTCTTCAGCTAACTCATTCAGCACACTAATTCAGCACAGTCCTTCAGCACACTCCTTCAGCACCCTCTTTCAGCACACTCCTTCAGCACACTCATTCAGCACACATTGAAGTCTGAATAGAGAATCCGTCTAACAGTCAGTCCTTCCCTTCCAGTCCATATGGAAACCAAGTGGAGCATTGTGGATGGATACTTTCTGGCAGGAAAGAGCATGTCCTGGTGGCCGGTGAGTGAAAAGAAACAGAGATGTTGCTATGGAAACTACACACAAATTACATCCACTCAGTATGTTGAATTGATTCCAGATGTTTGATGCCAAGATGAAACCAGGTTGATTTATTCCCCTTACTCTGAATGGTCCAAGACCAATCCAGATGGTGAAACAAAGCAGCCCTTGTATTGTTAATGGGGTGAAACTAAGATTTTATATGGGGAGATACTTTACAATGGGGTTGGCTTAAAGTCTGACATTGTTGTATTGTCACTCACTCATTCTGTCTATTTGTCTGTCATTCTCTCTCTCTTTATCTCTCTTACACTCTCTCTGCAGGTGGGCACCTCTCTGTTTGCCAGTAATGTGGGTAGCGGCCACTTCATGGGCCTGGCAGGCTCAGGAGCGGCAGCGGGCATCAGTGCTGTGGCATATGAGTGGAACGTAAGACCATGAAATTGGACATTATAATTCACTATAAACTGGGCCTAAAATGTGTGAATCTCTATTACAAATCAAATCACATTTTATTGGTCACATACACATGTTTAGCAGATGTTAATACAGGTGTAGCGAAATTCTTGTGTTTCTAGTTCAGACAGTGCAGTAATATCTAACAGTAATATCTAACAATTACACAACATGTACCCAGTACGCAGAAATCTAAGTAAGGAATGAATTAGGCCTATATACATATAGACAAGCGGCATGGACTAAGATACAGTAGAAGATTATTGAATACAGTATATACATATGAGATGAGTAATGCAAGATATGTAAACATTATTAATTGACTAAGATACCAAAGGATAGTATAGAGTACAGTATATTCAAATGAAATGAGTGATGCCAGATATGTAAACATTAATAAAGTGTCCAGTGTACAGATGTAGGATCTTAATTTGATCACCCTGTTGCAGGAGAACTTTCCTGCAATGCAGGCAATTTAGGTTTAAAAAGGCTTCTGATGTTTGTAATTTCCACTTAGAAATTATTATGCGGCTTGATTTTTCCCTCACAAAAAATTTATAAACTCCTACAAAAATGTCAATTAATTACAATCCGCATAATAATTAACATTTTCTGTTTCTGCAGGATTAATTAAGACCCTACATCTATACATGATTTTGATAGGGCATATGGTTTAATCATAACTTAAAAATACTACTTTTTTTTTACTAAGTTTTGTGTAACTCACTTACAATTATCAATGTCTCTGATTGGCAGGGGATACTGATGGTGCTGCTCCTGGGTTGGCTTTTTCTGCCCATCTATATTGCTTCCGGGGTGAGCGGTCAACCACCTTTCTGTCAGTACTACTGAAATATCACACAGCCCACGAGTAGGCCTACTGAAATTCTATGCAACATCAAGCCAAGCATTTCAGTGCTCAAATACCTCATTACAGGCCAGGAGTTTTTCTTGAAGATCCCCAAAAAGTATTGTGCCTATATTACTTACTACACCAGATTAGTGCCTCACTTTCCTCTCTGTGTACTGAGACACAACACTTTCCTCTCTGTATACTGAGACACTTTCCTCTCTGTGTACTGAAACACAACACTTTTCTCTCTGTGTACTGAGACACAACACCGTTCTCTCTGTGTACTGAGACACAACACTTTCCTCTCTGTGTACTGAGACACAACACTTTCCTCTCTGTGTACTGAGACAAAACACTTTCCTCTCTGTGTACTGAGACACGACACTTTCCTCTCTGTGTACAGAGACACAACACTTTTCTCTCTGTGTACAGAGACACAACACTTTCCTCTCTGTACTGAGACAACACTTTCCTCTCTGTTGCTCTCCAGGTCTGCCGATGGCTGTGATGATCGCTGCTCTCATGTCCTCCCTCACCTCCACCTTCACCATGGACCTGTGGAGGCACATCCGGTCCCGCGCCACCGAGTGGGAACTCATGCTCGTACACATGCAAATGGACACATGAATGAAATCACACACACCATCAACCCCACCACACCCACACGACCACGCCCACACACATATGTTTGTGCTGGTTCTGGTGGTGGTTTCATCCTCAGGATGTTTGTGCTGGTTCTGGTTTCATCCTCAGGATGTTTGTGCTGGTTCTGGTGGTGGTCCAGGCCGGTCAGGGAGGACAGCTGTTTATCTACAGCCAGTCCATCAGTACCTTCCTCCAGCCTCCTGTTTCCATCATCTTCCTGACTGGATCCTTCTGGAAGAGGACTAACGAGAAGGTGTGTGCATGTGTGTGTGTGTGTTGGTGAGAGAGCGCGAGAGAGCGAGACGAGAGAGAGACGGGAGCGAGAGAGAGAGAGAGATGGGAGAGAGAGACGGGAGCGAGAGAGAGAGAGAGAGAAGTGAAGGTGTGTGTAGTGAAGGTGAGTGTTTGCATCTGAAAATAGACTGGACTGGAATGAAACGCTGCTCAATTTGCAATCAGATTGCAGTACCCATCAGATGTATTGAAAGGTTATGTAGAGATTAAATGTCCCTCTGTGTTCTGGAGGGGGCTTTCTGGGGCCTGTGCCTGGGCCTGCTGGTGGGCGGCGTGAGGATGGACTTTATCTATCTCTCACCACTGTGTTACCAGGAGGACAGCAGGCCTGATGTGGTGAAACACATCCACTACTTCTCCACCATGCTGTCTCTGCTCACCCTGGCCACGGAGAAACCCAGCCCAGAGCAGGTGAGGGGAGGCTGGGGAGTGCAGAGGGACCATAACTACTAAATCAGAGCTCAAATACAGTATCTTGATTGTTAATGGCAATTGTGTATTTGACCAAATCGACCTCTTCATTTCAACGACACTGTGATAAATTAAGAATTTGTAGGCTGTGTTTTGCCTTTCACTGGATGTGTTATTAATAATTGTATACATTAGATTAGAATGTACAGTACAAATTCAGTGTACATACCAATATAAATTCAGTATTCAGCTGACATGAATAAACACCGTTTTATACTGTTTCAATTCGTTTTGATTTCTTTATTTGTAGTAATAATACCAACAACTATTTTCCTTTAATATTAACAAACAGGAGGATCCATTCAATCCAATCTTTGTTCATCTTCAGGTGGAAAAAAAAAAGGAATGCAAATCACATTTAAAACATGTAATGAAAAAAGACAGCAATCATCAAAAGCATAGTGAGAAGCCAAGTTACCCACTAAAGATTGTCAACATAAGTCTGAATTTGAATAATGATCTTTAAATAAAATAAAACCTGGCCTATTGATCTGTTGCTTGTCCATTTCCTGAGCTAAATTAAGCTAAATATATCAAAACAAATCCAATCATTTCTCAAATAAAAACAGAGCTGTGACAGGTAATGTCCAATCTATCCCTTTTCTTATATAACTTTTATTTTAAAGTGGAAATCTGTGATTGGTATACACATTCTGGGAGGGGCTGACCGTTTTGTTTGAATTCCAGATTGCCCCTTTAATGTCACAACTCTGTTCAATAACAATTTATCACATGGAATTGATTGAGGTTGAATATAACACGGTCCTATAGTACATTGAGGTAAGACAGGTTAAAAACAACGTCAACAAACGAAGCAGGGTGAATATTGGAAGTGGAGAAGGTACAGTATGAAATTAATGCAGTTACTTAAATTGCACTCCTCACTGATATTTCTTTGGTCCTTGGCAACCATTTAATAAAACATTTATATTAGAAATACAAAGAGGCAAACTCACCAAATGTAATTATTAATAAACTGGCCTTTGGTCCTTGAGAGCTCCTGTCAAATCAAGTATAGCAATTTGTAGGATTTGTTTTGCCTCACCATGTATATTGGCTCATCAATAGTCTGTAAGCACTTTCTGCATGACATTTGTATTATTTGGCCAATTAAAAACCATTAAAGAAAGTTCTCAATGGGGGAAAATTGCAGTTTTGTACACAATCCTAGGTAATTAATTAAGGACATATACAGTTGAAGTCGGAAGTTTACATAAACTGAGTTTAAAAAGGTGTTTCACAATTCCTGACATTTAATCCTAGTATAAATTCCCTGTCTTAGGTCAGTTAGGATCACCACTTTATTTTTAGAATGTGAAATGTCAGAATAATAATATTATTTATTTCAGCTTATATTTCTTTCATCACATTCCCAGTGGTTCAGAAGTTTACGTACACTCAATTAGTATTTGGTAACATTGTCTTTAAATTGTTTAACTTGGGTCAAAGGTTTCGGGTAGCCTTCCACAAGCTTCCCACAATAAGTTGGGTGAATTTTGGCCCATTCCCCCTGACAGAACTGGAGTAAATTAGTCAGATTTGTAGGCCTCCTTGTTCGCACACGCTTTTCCAGTTCTGCCCACACATTTTCTATACGATTGAGGGCTTTGTGATGGCCACTCCAATACCTTGACTTTGTTGTCCTTAAGCCATTTTGCCACAACTTTGGAAGTATGCATGGGGTCATTGTCCATTTGGAAGACCCATTTGCGACCAAACTTTAACTTCCTGACTGATGTCTTGAGATGTTGCTTCAATATATCAACATTATTTTCCTTCCTCATGATGCCATCTATTTTGTGAAGTGCACCAGTCCCTCCTGCAGCAAAGCACCCCCACAACATGATGCTGCCACCCACGGGCTTCATGGTTGGGATGGTGTTCTTCGGCTTGCAAGCCTCCCCCTTTTTCCTCCAAACATAACGATGTTCATTATGGCCAAACAGTTCTATTTTTGTTTCATCAGACCAGAGGTCCTTTGCTGTTGTTCTGGGATTCGCACCAACGTACGTTCATCTCTAGGAGACAGAACGCGTCTCCTTCCTGAGCTGTATGACAGGTCCCATGGTGTTTATACTTGCATAATATTGTTTGTACTGATGAACGTGGTACCTTCAGGCATTTGGAAATTGCTCCCAAGGATGAACCAGACTTGTGGAGGTCTACAATATTTTTTATGAGGTCTTGGCTGATTTCTTTTGATTTTCCCATGATGTCGAGCAAAGAGGCACTGAGTTTGAAGGTAGGCCTTGAAATACATCCACAGGTACACCTCCAATTGACTCAAATGATGTCAATTAGCCTATCAGAAGCTTCTAAAGCCATGACATCATTTTCTGGAATTTTCCAAGCTGTTTAAAGGCACAGTCATCTTAGTGTATGTAAACTTCTGATTCACTGGAGTGGTGATATACTGAATTATAAGTGAAATAATCTGTCTGTAAACAATTGTTGGGAGAATTACTTGTGTCATGCACAAAGTAGATGTCCTAACCAACTTGCCAAAACTATAGTTTGTTAACATGAAATCTGTGGAGTTTTTTTAAACTTCCGACTTCAACTGTATACAAATGAGCAATTTCCATTCAAAAAAACATTCCTACAACCAATACAATGCACCACAGGGAAGAAAGTTGCATAATACAAAAATACTAGTTCTCAGCTTTTAGGTTTACTAGCAGCCTCCCACCCCACCCCACCCCACCCCATTCAATGTCAACATTCTACAATGGATCCAAAGATCAACAATGAAACAGTATATTCAGAGGCATCAGATGCCTCCAGGTACTGGGTCATAACATTACAGCTTCATCAGCATATATATATATATATATATATATATATATATATATATATATATATATATATATATATATATATATATATATATATATATATATATATAGAGTCCAGTCCCAGTACAGGCTTGGATGAGCTCTAGTTGCAGGCCAAGTTCCTATCATGTTTAGCAGGTTGAAGGTTCAATAAACATGGGGCGATCCTTTGGTCCAGTTCCAATTCTGTTCAGGGTTAGTATTGAGGGTGGTGGGTGCCAACAGTGTTGAGTTTGGATTATGGAGTATGAGAAGGTTGTCTAGTCCCTGTATTGCTGTAGAGAGTAATGTTGGCTAGGGGTTGTTTGTTCCAGACAGTATTGCTCACTGGATTGATGGAGCACAGGGAGTTTGTATGGTCCAGTCTGTTGAGGCTCAGAGCTGACTCTGACTATAGTAATTGGCTAGCATATTGACCAATTGGGCAGAGGCAGAATGTTTTTTTGGTGATGTCAGTTGGAGTGATCCCTCCCACTTCACAGAATGGTGCTCTCTGATTGGATCTCAGGGTCTGAGGGCGGGGTTGGAGAGGGGGCGGGCTCGTGACCAGCAGAGGTCTCCCCTTGTCTGTCCTCTGTAATTTCAGGGATAAGGGCTCGGTCAATCCCCTTCAAGTTCAGGCTGGCATCTACCGAAGACATTTAGATTGACAGGTAAGTGATCAATCAGGCAAAACACACACTAGGGTTAGGATTAATTCCATTTTAATTCAGGCAATTCAGGGGATAAATGAAAATTCCAGTCCAATTGGAATTGAGTTCAATTGGAAGTGCCATTTATTGTTTTCAATTAGGATTTTTTGAAATTCACTTCACTTCCTGAATTAATGGAATTGACCCTAACCCTGTAGTACACCACTATCAGTCTGCAGCAAGAAGATCTACAGAACAGACAGAGACACACATCAGTCACCGAACAGACCATATCCATATCAGACACCTCAAACCTAAGAAAAGCACACAAACTCTGCATACTGGAGAAAAGACACCAAGAATTTGTCATAATGATAACTATAAAAAGGACATTCATTTGACTATGACAGGGAAGTTGAATGCCACTTTCTAGTAACAGTTCGTACATTCTCCGATGTGGGAAATCTGAAATGCTATACGTGCATCAATTGGGTTCTAGAATGCTTCAAATAAATGAAGCTAAATCCAGTAATTTAAAAGGTCTGGGCATGAATGTTCAAATATCCCATAACTCTTTGCTTTTATGCAGATGAATTCTAAACTTCATGTCCAGACCTTATATTACTTGACCTAGAGATGAAATAGGAAGTAGATGAGTACTGACTGGACCATCAGTATCAGACTCGACCATCTGTATCAGATACAAGTCCATCTCTTGTTAATAGTGGTTAGTTAACAAGGGTAGGTGTAAGTAGCCTGTAGCCATTCAACCACAGCCATGGCACAATGGGATGGGAAACACATACATGTTATTTACTATTGGCAGGCAGGGTTAATGCACATGAGCACGTACGCGCACACACACACACACACACACACACACACACACACACACACACACACACACACACACACACACACACACACACACACACGCATGGAGAAGCAAGGGGCAGCAACTCAGAGCGTCAGCCAATCATATCCTTACCATTACCTGCCTCCCAATCTCAGCTCACAGGCAGGGCGGCAGCTCACACATCTGCAATATTCCAATATTTACCCATCATGCATTTTAAATTAAATTACCACAATTACAGTGT
This sequence comes from Thymallus thymallus, assembly GCA_023634145.1. Taxonomy (NCBI): domain Eukaryota; kingdom Metazoa; phylum Chordata; class Actinopteri; order Salmoniformes; family Salmonidae; genus Thymallus; species Thymallus thymallus. The sequence goes on from CM042398.1 coordinate 10,589,776, forward strand.
ATGGCGTGCGAGAGGCAATACTAAAGGCAGTGAGTCCAGAACCAAAGTGAACCTTTCATTGTTACATTTCTGATGAAATCACACAATGCTCGATTAGCTAGCATTGTCAGCAGCATATGATTTCATTGGCAGTTGTACAATTAACTGCGTCTGTTAATATAGTAGGAAGACTTGCTGTTGTGTTTGCTGTATAATATATAATACATCTGTGCATAAACTTTTTATGTAGTGCTTTTTGTGTAACTATGTCTGAGCCTGAAAAAAAGATTCTCAAAATGTCCTTCCGGGGCAATGAAAGAATGCATAGATAACATGCAGTATAATATAATATAAGTAGAACACAAGTAATTGATGATCAACACATTGTCACCTTAGGGACTAAATGAATGCTGTTAGCATAGGCCCAGAGACAGTATTGTACACAAGACAAATTCCTGTCTATATTGTTGAATAGCAATAAGGTTTTTTTCTGATTAGGACTCTGAGCATATAATGGAATGTTTGGCAAACAAGGACATTTCCATTACTGCAGGATGTGTGTGTGTGCGTGTGTGTGTGTAGAAATAGGGCCAACAATACATCAGTATGTGCGACTGCAATACTGTGTGTGAGTCAGCCAGGGAGCCTCCTGCTCTGCTTGGAACCTTGAGTGAGTTCCTACCAGGAAAACTGCCATCCCCTGCGCACACACACACACACACACACACTCCTATGTTGAGTTGAGTTTCCAGCTCTGATTATTATGGGAAGCTCATGAAGGAACTGATTAGAGAACAATACACTGAAACTCTATCCTTCTTTTAGCCTTCCTTCCTTCCTTCCTTCCTTCCTTCCTTCCTTCCTTCCTTCCTTCCTTCCTTCCTTCCTTCCTTCCTTCCTTCCTTCCTTCCTTCCTTCCTTCCTTCCACTGGATGCGTTGTCTTTTTCTCAGACCTGCTTAGACTGTGTGTCATACCTTCCATAGAGAAAAGATATGGGCTATGACTCTATTAGCTATGACACACATACAGCACATATTGAGAGCTGGATTGAGTCCTCTGTTGTAAGATATACTGGCCAACTAGCGCACCCAAGTAACACAAGTAAGTTTGTGTCATGACAGTTTAATGTCCGGTGTACAACTAAGTCATGAGTAGTTTGGATTGGGAAAGGTTCGACGGTAACTTTACCGGTGATGACCTTGGAGGCGGAGCCGCAGGTCCCGTTGCTGTCGTCATTGGCGGGCGGTTGAGGGGGCGGGGGAACATTAGGTCGGGGGCGTGGCTTCGGGGCCGGCCTGGTGGGGCGAGGGAGGGAGCCAGAGTGGAAGGAGGATAGGGGGGTGGAGGTTGGACCATCATTAGGAGGGGTGCTAGGGGGTGTGGGGGTGTGAGGCGGAGAGGGGTCTGACTCCCCCTTAGACTGGGGGGCTTGTGGGGGCTGTGGGGGCGGGTGGCTGGGGGCGTGGACGGGGGTTTCTTTAACAGTGTGGCGTCGTGGGGCGACGAGGGGGTAGGGGTTGTTAGACGCGGGACTGTGGCCAGGGGTGTGGCCAGGGGTGGAGGCATTAGCTACAAAAGGGTTGGCCCGATTGGGTGGGGCAGGGGCCTGCTTCTTAGTACCTGGGGAAGACACAGTAAAAACATGGATTTAAACTATGACATCACACTGATCAAAGCACTGAAAGGTATGTTAGTTAGAAAGGTCTGAGCTTTCCATCTGATTTGATTCATGCTATTGTGGCCCTCTGTAGCTCAGTTGGTAGAGCATGGTGCTTGCAACGCCAGGATAGTTGGTTCGATTCCCGGCACCACCCATGTATGCATGCATGTGGATAAAAGTGTCTGCTAAATGGGATATACTATACTATCGGAAGCATTTGAAGTACATTATGAGTTTTGTCAGTCTCTGAAGTGGAAACTACCAGAGGGTTTAGAGGGGTGCGTTCTCTCACCTCTGCGCACAATGTGGGGGCTGGGACCCCTGCATTCTGCCTGGGAGTGGGGTGTCCCCACGGTGAGCTGGGAGCCCCCGTTCCACAGAGGAGGGGGGGTGGAGGTGGGGTCATGGCTAGGGCTGTGGAGATAGAGGACAGGACAAACCCACTGTCACCCGTCAGTCTACAAGCCAGGTCTCAATCAATGCAAAGTGATCACATGCAAAAACGGCATCACAGGTCAGGGTTAGTCACTTCCTTGGCAATCATGTATAAGAACAATTACAGTGATAGTTATGTATAGTGACAGTGATAGTTATTTATAAGAACAGTGATAGTTATTTATAAGAACAGTGATAGTTATTTATAAGAACAGTGATAGTTATTTATAAGAACAGTGACAGTTATGTATAGTGACAGTGATAGTTATTTATAAGAACAGTGATAGTTATGTATAGTGACAGTGATAGTTATTTATAAGAACAGTGATAGTTATGTATAGTGACAGTGATGGTTATTTATAAGAACAGTGATAGTTATGTATAGTGACAGTGATAGTTATAAATAGTGACAGTGATAGTTATTTATAAGAACAGTGATAGTTATTTATAAAGAACAGTGATAGTTATTTATAAGAACAGTAATAGTTATTTATAAGAACAGCGACAGTTATGTATAGTGACAGTGATAGTTATGTATAAGAACAGTGATAGTTATTTATAAGAACAGTGATAGTTATTTATAAGAACAGTGACAGTTATGTATAGTGACAGTGATAGTTATGTATAGTGACAGTGATAGTTATTTATAAGAACAGTGATAGTTATGTATAGTGACAGTGATAGTTATTTATAAGAACAGTGATAGTTATGTATAGTGACAGTGATAGTTATTTATAAGAACAGCGACAGTTATGTATAGTGACAGTGATAGTTATGTATAGTGACAGTGATAGTTATTTATAAGAACAGTGATAGTTATTTATAAGAACAGTGACAGTTATGTATAGTGACAGTGATAGTTATGTATAGTGACAGTGATAGTTATTTATAAGAACAGTGATAGTTATTTATAAAGAACAGTGATAGTTATGTATAGTGACAGTGATAGTTATTTATAAGAACAGTGACAGTTATGTATAGTGATAGTTATGTATAGTGACAGTGATAGTTATGTATAGTGACAGTGATAGTTATTTATAAGAACAGTGACAGTTATGTATAGTGACAGTGATAGTTATGTATAAGAACAGTGATAGTTATGTATAGTGACAGTGATAGTTATTTATAACAACAGTGACAGTTATGTATAGTGACAGTGATAGTTATGTATAGTGACAGTGATAGTTATTTACAAGAACAGTGATAGTTATGTATAGTGACAGTGATAGTTATTTATAAGAAAAGTGATAGTTATGTATAGTGACAGTGATAGTTATTTATAAGAACAGTGATAGTTATGTATAGTGACAGTGATAGTTATTTATAAGAACACTGATAGTTATGTATAGTGACAGTGATAGTTATTTATAAGAACAGTGATAGCCCTGAGTGGTCGCCTTTTAAGCAGCTCCCGTTGTCCCGTTGTTCGTGCATTAATTGTTGTTTTAGTTCGTTTTCTTTCGTCTATTTTCTTTAGTTTTATTTTTTATTTTGCTACAGTCGAACTATAACAGTTACCGTGTATCTGTCTTTTGTGTACTTTCGTTGTGGCATTTTGCACCTGCCCTGTGTTTTTGTTGTAGCTGCTTGATAATGAAATTTCCCCCCCGGGGGATCAATAAAGTACCTATCTATCTATCTATCTATCTATCTATCTATCTATCTATCTATCTATCTATCTATCTATCTATCTATCTATCTATCTATGTATAGTGACAGTGATAGTTATTTATAAGAACAGTGATAGTTATTTATAAGAACAGTGACAGTTATGTATAGTGACAGTGATAGTGATGTATAAGAACAGTGATAGTTATGTATAGTGACAGTGATAGTTATTTATAAGAACAGTGATAGTTATTTATAAGAACAGTGATAGTTATGTATAGTGACAGTGATAGTTATTTATAAGAACAGTGATAGTTATTTATAAGAACAGTGATAGTTATGTATAGTGACAGTGATAGTTATTTATAAGAACAGTGATAGTTATTTATAAGAACAGTGACAGTTATGTATAGTGACAGTGATAGTTATTTATAAGAACAGTGATAGTTATTTATAAGAACAGTGACAGTTATGTATAGTGACAGTGATAGTTATGTATAAGAACAGTGATAGTTATGTATAGTGACAGTGATAGTTATTTATAAGAACAGTGATAGTTATTTATAAGAACAGTGATAGTTATGTATAGTGACAGTGATAGTTATTTATAAGAACAGTGATAGTTATTTATAAGAACAGTGATAGTTATGTATAGTGACAGTGATAGTTATTTATAAGAACAGTGATAGTTATTTATAAGAACAGTGATAGTTATGTATAGTGACAGTGATAGTTATTTATAAGAACAGTGATAGTTATTTATAAGAACAGTGATAGTTATGTATAGTGACAGTGATAGTTATGTATAGTGACAGTGATAGTTATTTATAAGAACAGTGAGTTATTTATAAGAACAGTGACAGTTATGTATAGTGACAGTGATAGTTATTTATAAGAACAGTGATAGTTATTTATAAGAACAGTGACAGTTATGTATAGTGACAGTGATAGTTATGTATAAGAACAGTGATAGTTATGTATAGTGACAGTGATAGTTATTTATAAGAACAGTGATAGTTATTTATAAGAACAGTGATAGTTATGTATAGTGACAGTGATAGTTATTTATAAGAACAGTGATAGTTATTTATAAGAACAGTGATAGTTATGTATAGTGACAGTGATAGTTATTTATAAGAACAGTGACAGTTATGTATAGTGACAGTGATAGTTATGTATAAGAACAGTGATAGTTATGTATAGTGACAGTGATAGTTATTTATAACAACAGTGACAGTTATGTATAGTGACAGTGATAGTTATGTATAGTGACAGTGATAGTTATTTATAAGAACAGTGATAGTTATGTATAGTGACAGTGATAGTTATTTATAAGAACAGTGATAGTTATGTATAGTGACAGTGATAGTTATTTATAAGAACAGTGATAGTTATGTATAGTGACAGTGATAGTTATTTATAAGAACACTGATAGTTATGTATAGTGACAGTGATAGTTATTTATAAGAACAGTGATAGTTATTTATATGAACAGTGACAGTTATGTATAGTGACAGTGATAGTTATTTATAAGAACAGTGACAGTTATGTATAGTGACAGTGATAGTTATTTATAAGAACAGTGATAGTTATTTATAAGAACAGTGACAGTTATGTATAGTGACAGTGATAGTTATGTATAAGAACAGTGATAGTTATGTATAGTGACAGTGATAGTTATTTATAAGAACAGTGATAGTTATTTATAAGAACAGTGATAGTTATGTATAGTGACAGTGATAGTTATTTATAAGAACAGTGATAGTTATTTATAAGAACAGTGATAGTTATGTATAGTGACAGTGATAGTTATTTATAAGAACAGTGATAGTTATTTATAAGAACAGTGACAGTTATGTATAGTGACAGTGATAGTTATTTATAAGAACAGTGATAGTTATTTATAAGAACAGTGACAGTTATGTATAGTGACAGTGATAGTTATGTATAAGAACAGTGATAGTTATGTATAGTGACAGTGATAGTTATTTATAAGAACAGTGATAGTTATTTATAAGAACAGTGATAGTTATGTATAGTGACAGTGATAGTTATTTATAAGAACAGTGATAGTTATTTATAAGAACAGTGATAGTTATGTATAGTGACAGTGATAGTTATTTATAAGAACAGTGATAGTTATTTATAAGAACAGTGATAGTTATGTATAGTGACAGTGATAGTTATGTATAAGAACAGTGATAGTTATGTATAGTGACAGTGATAGTTATGTATAAGAACAGTGATAGTTATGTATAGTGACAGTGATAGTTATGTATAAGAACAGTGATAGTTATGTATAGTGACAGTGATAGTTATTTATAAGAACAGTGATAGTTATGTATAGTGACAGTGATAGTTATGTATAAGAACAGTGATAGTTATGTATAGTGACAGTGATAGTTATTTATAAGAACAGTGATAGTTATTTATAAGAACAGTGACAGTTATGTATAGTGACAGTGATAGTTATGTATAAGAACAGTGATAGTTATGTATAGTGACAGTGATAGTTATGTATAAGAACAGTGATAGTTATGTATAGTGACAGTGATAGTTATTTATAAGAACAGTGACAGTTATGTATAGTGACAGTGATAGTTATTTATAAGAACAGTGATAGTTATGTATAGTGACAGTGATAGTTATTTATAAGAACACTGATAGTTATTTATAAGAACAGTGACAGTTATGTATAGTGACAGTGATAGTTATTTATAAGAACAGTGATAGTTATGTATAGTGACAGTGATAGTTATTTATAAGAACAGTGATAGTTATGTATAGTGACAGTGATAGTTATTTATAAGAACAGTGATAGTTATTTATAGTGACAGTGATAGTTATTTATAAAGAACAGTGATAGTTATGTATAGCGACAGTGATAGTTATTTATAAGAACAGTGACAGTTATGTATAGTGACAGTGATAGTTATTTATACGAACAGTGACAGTTATGTATAGTGACAGTGATAGTTATTTATAAGAAAAGTGACAGTTAGTCAAATCATAAGGCGGAAAGAATAAAGACAATCATGTCTCAAATCATGGTGCGTTTCCAACTGATGCAAAAACACTACAGGGAAGTTCAGAAAGTTCATTCAAGGAAACTAATTACAGTTGCACATGCATTGAGGATAACCAGAGCAGGAGTATACCAAGCCTGCTGGGACGATGCCAGCATGGTAAAGCCATAGGGCTGTGACTCAATAGTTTGGGACGATCACAAAGCAAACAGACAACCACATGAAACGCCAAGGCAGACAGACAGATAGGCAGACAGACAGGCAGGCAGGCTTGGGGAGGGCTGACCAACAGACTGCCACATGATTGGTCCGGACAGACAAATATTCAGGAAGGATGGGTGGAAGGCAGACACTTGAGGGAGCAGGTCAAGCACCCTGTCTGGGAAGGGATAGGACAATAGACAAGCAAGCTCCAATCAAAAAGCTGCTTCTTGGATCACTAGGAGAGGCCTTTCAACAAACAGCTAAATCATTGGCTTTGGGACATCGGTTTGATTTATAGCGTACTTGATTTCATTGGGCGTGATTACAACACATAGGCAGTATCAACAATATGGGACAACCTAACGCGTAACGGCCATTGACAGAGTGAGTAGCTGTAGGTTGATCAATCAGGATCGACAGGAGGCCGGCGCACAACCTTCTCATTTCTGTTTGGTGATGGGAGGGGAGGTACTCAGTCTCTGCTTCGTCCTTACCTGCTCTCCTCAGCGCTGTGCTGAGTAAGAAGCAGATGCTGCTGCCCTGGGGCCACCTGGGCCTCTGGTGCCCCACCACCACCACCACCACCCACAGCCAGGCCAGGCTGGCCAGCCTCCATACTCCTACCCAGAGTTTGCTCCTGGTTCTGGGGCTCAGCCACAGGCTGGGTCTGGGGGACCCCTCCATCCTCAGGTGGTGGTAGAGGGGGCTGGAAGGCGGGCGAAGAGGCATGATGGTGCTGTTTTCTATTTAGAGTGGCAGCTCTACGCGGAGTGGGGGTGGGGGTGTGGTCACCCAGTTTGTTAGGAGCGGGGCTATACAGGGGGAGAGGGGAGAGAGAGGGGTGAGGACACACCGATGACAACGTCAGAGAGGAGAGAGAGAGAGAGAGAGAGAGAGAGAGAGACACAGAGACAGAGAGAGAGAGAGAGAGAGAGAGACACAGAGACAGAGAGAGAGAGAGAGAGAGAGAGAGAGAGAGAGAGAGAGAGAGAGAGAGAGAGAGAGAGAGAGAGAGAGAGAGAAACAGGAACTGATACAGAAACAGAAAGACAGTTAAAAAGAGAGACCACTCCACAGAGAGAGAAGAATGAGGTAATAACCAAAGGCCTTTACTGAAGCGGAGTATCACATGATTATAGTTCAAGTGACCTTTGAACTAGTGAACTTTGAGCTCCTGTCATTTCTTACAGCGAGAGAATAGATAGATGCCATGACAACAGAAGAGTGACAAAGTGTTAAACATTGTTTTGTTTTTTAAAAGGGTGACACAGCTTGATAAAAGTGTGATTCAAGACAAGTGAGAGTTAATCCTTATATCTCCTGAAACAATGGGTTAAATTTAAGAATAATTCTTAGTGAGAAAGTGTGGTTATTCATCACATTCACTGCCGGCCTCGGTTGAAACACTCATTTTATTGGTTCGTTTCTACAATCATCTTACATATCGGTAACACTGTAGTGTCAAAACGCACACAAACACATTGGAATTGGAATGGACTTTCAGAAACTGGGATTCTGGATTCACAAACTGTCTCCTAGGATATAGCTTGGACTTCGTTAAGAAGGCAGTGGCATCGGCTGTTCCTGCTCCCCAGCGGGCGTTTCTTTGACCGTGATGGACTCGTCAGCCACTACATAGAGGGCTGAGATGGCCGCTGCCCCCCTGGACTCCTGCCTGGTCAGTGTCCGGGGATGCGGGCTGAGACCTGGGCTGGGACGGGGGCTGCTACTGGGGTAGGACAGGTACCTGTCTTTGCGGGGACTATCCCCGTCCACCAGGCTACCGGGGCGTCGCCTCTCGAAAGGGCCCGGGTCAGGTTCAGGGGTCGTGGCCACGAACATGCCCGACACGTTGAAGTCCACGTCTGGTGAGAAGTGAAACACAGAGAAGTTAGCAAGAAAGACAAAGGGAATTTCCTGTTCTATGTCACTTGAGGTGTAATTTAGGATTAACATAGTCACTTAGATAAATACTTTCTGTAACACAATCCCTTTCCAGGTTCAAGTAGAGGTCTCTTACCATCTGGGAAGAACCAGTCAGCGTGCTGGATGATGGGTTCTATGATGGCCACCACATGGACAGAGGTAGCAGCAGCCATCTCTGCCAGAGTCCTGAGGATAGAGGGAGAGAGAGATCAATGAAACATCAAGCAAAATCTCTTGTTAGGAAATTCACTACTGTATCTCTGTACTGTACAACACTATCATTGCTAATTGTTTAAATCAAATGCATGGGATGGATTTGTAGAAAAAAGAAGACAGGGACGCGCTGCTAAGGTACACAATAGAAGATGTTGGTAGACAGAAGGTTTTAAGTTACACAATAGTAGATGTTGGTAGACTGTAGGTACTAAGGTACACAATAGTAGATGTTGGTAGACAGAAGGTTCTAAGGTACACAATAGTAGATGTTGGTAGACAGAAGGTTCAAAGGTACACAATAGTAGATGTTGGTAGACAGAAGGTTCTAAGGTACACAATAGTAGATGTTGGTAGACTATAGGTACTAAGGTACACAATAGTAGATGTTGGTAGACTGAAGGTACTAAGGTACACAATAGTAGATGTTGGTAGACTATAGGTACTAAGGTACACAATAGTAGATGTTGGTAGACTGAAGGTACACAATAGTAGAGGTTGGTAGACTGAAGGTTCTAAGGTACACAATAGTAGATGTTGGTAGACTGAAGGTTCTAAGGTACACAATAGTAGATGTTGGTAGACTGAAGGTTCTAAGGTACACAATAGTAGATGTTGGTAGACTGTAGGTACTAAGGTACACAATAGTAGATGTTGGTAGACTGAAGGTTCTAAGGTACACAATAGTAGATGTTGGTAGACAGAAGGTTCTAAGGTACACAATAGTAGATGTTGGTAGACTGAAGGTACTAAGGTACACAATAGTAGATGTTGGTAGACTGAAGGTTCTAAGGTACACAATAGTAGATGTTGGTAGACTGAAGGTTCTAAGGTACACAATAGTAGATGTTGGTAGACAGAAGGTTCTAAGGTACACAATAGTAGATGTTGGTAGACAGAAGGTTCTAAGGTACACAATAGTAGATGTTGGTAGACAGAAGGTTCTAAGGTACACAATAGTAGATGTTGGTAGACTATAGGTACTAAGGTACACAATAGCAGATGTTGGTAGACTATAGGTACTAAGGTACACAATAGTAGATGTTGGTAGACTATAGGTACTAAGGTACACAATAGTAGATGTTGGTAGACAGAAGGTTCTAAGGTACACAATAGTAGATGTTGGTAGACTATAGGTACTAAGGTACACAATAGTAGATGTTGGTAGACTATAGGTACTAAGGTACACAATAGTAGATGTTGGTAGACTATAGGTACTAAGGTACACAATAGTAGATGTTGGTAGACTATAGGTACTAAGGTACACAATAGTAGATGTTGGTAGACTATAGGTACTAAGGTACACAATAGTAGATGTTGGTAGACTATAGGTACTAAGGTACACAATAGTAGATGTTGGTAGACTGTAGGTACTAAGGTACACAATAGTAGATGTTGGTAGACTGTAGGTACTAAGGTACACAAGGTAAAAGGGGTAAATGGTAATCAAAAAGAAAGGCACTCTTCATATAATTAATTAAAATGCCTTTATTGGCAAGTTCAATGGAAACAAATATTTTAAATGTGGATGTTGTATATCCTCCTCAGTGTATTGCTCACCCCTCAGTCTTGGACCAGAGCAGGTTGGGTCCCAGCACTATGGCGATGTTACTGGGAGTCATCTTATTCACCTCACTGTCCTGGGCCAGCTTGGCTAGGAACTTTACCAGATACCTGCAAACAAAATCCCAATGGGGGATTAAGCCTTCAGTACATCTCATAAATAAATCACTTTTGGGAGCATATCATTTGAGTGGTGGACATTTAAATAATTCCAGCATGACAGTCACCTGAAGTTGGCCTTGTGGTTCTTTGGCAAACCGTCACACGCCACCCATAAAGCTTGAAGCCTCTTGTCTGGGTCAGACACACTGTACAACATAACATTACATTCACAAATAAGATGGTAAAATGTTTCACAGTCTCTATAATAAACACTTGTTGGGTTTGGGTCGTATTCATTATGGCACACCATAGCAAAACGATTTGCAACGGAAAACAAAAACGAGCATTTCTTATTGGCCAATTCAGGAAGTACCTCCGCATTTCGGTCTGTTTTCTTCTGTTTCACTGCAGAGTGTAATGCATATATTATCCAGTATATTTGTGGACAGTGAATCATTGTGTACACAGGTGGATATGTGGTATTCTTACTTGGAGGCTTGTGTCCACTCGGCATACAGTGCGAAGGTCATAAGGGGTTCAGGCAGCTCTCTGAGGTAAGACTTCAGAGCTCCTGGACAGAGACACAACCACAAACATGGTGCATTATAGTACATTAACTGAATGAGGTTCAATTGTGCTTCTGGAAATAGTGGGACTGGCCACCTAAAATACATAATAATTTTCAACTGAAATAAACACCATTCCCACTGTATCGTCTTCCACTCCGCACCCCCAAATTCAACCCCTGCATAGACTATTGAGAGTAAAGGGGAACGCAAACAACTTTATTGAGTGATGCGAGGGAAATGGGTCATACCAGCTACAGCATGGGGGTCGGAGTAAAACTCCTCTAACTGGGAGGTGGAACAGTCCAGCGCTGCCTTCAGCTTCTTTAGTTTGGAGGCCCCAGCAGCGATTCGGAACAGACCCTGAGAAGAGAGAGATACAGTGTTAAAATTTGTAAATGTATTTTTCTTCATAGCAAATGAGAACTGGTTCTCAACAAACTTAGGGAAATGGATGTCTACTTTCTGTTCTAATATTAGAGAAGGCCGTCTGGTCTGGGTATGACTGAGACAAGGAGAAGATGGCCGTCTGGTCTGGGTATGACTGAGACAAGGAGAAGATGGCCGTCTGGTCTGGGTATGACTGAGACAAGGAGAAGAAGGCCGTCTGGTCTGGGTATGACTGAGACAAGGAGAAGAAGGCCATCTGGTCTGGGTATGACAGACAAGGAGAAGGAAGGAGGGAGAAAGCCATCATTCCACATCTATAGAGTCTTTGAGGTTGAGCGTAAGACATTTGCAACAACAGTTCTGACTGTCTGTAAAAAAAGAAGAACAAAAAAAGAAAGTGTTACAGCTGAAAACTTCCCTCCAAGGCACGAGGCTGGCTAACCAGACCACCGATGTCATCAGTACCAGACTGCAGGCTCTTACTCAGCATATCTGTGAAATCACAATTGTCTAGTCTTCTGTCTGTAACATGTTGGTTTTGATCATAAAGGAGTGGGTAGTTTGCTACACATTAGATATGGATAGGGTGACTTACCCTCAATAACTAGTTGTGCATTGAGACCTAGTGAGAAGCACTATAAAAACGCTAGCCCAGGGTTCCTCAACCAAATTATATTGATTGTCCCCCCCCCCCCAAGTTTTTTGTTGGACATGAGACTGTAAAAACACCAGCAAATCAGCTCCACATGCTTTTCATTTTGGAAATCTGTTCCCAAGTATTCCCACGCATAATAGAGAGATGCAAATATAAGCAACGTTTGAAATGATTTTGTTTTAGTCAAACATTATACAGTTGAAGTTTACATACACCTTAGCCAAATACATTTAAACTCAGTTTTTCACAATTCCTGACATTTAATCCTAGTAAAAATTCCCTGTCTTAGGTCAGTTAGGATCACCACTTTATTTCAGCTTTTATTTCTTTCATCACATTCCCAGTGGGTCAAAAGTTTACAATCACTCAAGTAGTATTTGGTAGCATTGCCTTTAAATTGTTTAACCTGGGTCAAATGTTTCGGGTAGCCTTCCTCAAGCTTCCCACAATAAGTTGGGTGAATTTTGGCCCATTCCCCCTGACATAACTGGTGTAACTGAGTCAGGTTTGTAGGCCTCCTTGCTCGCACACTTTTTCAGTTCTGCCCACAAATGTTCTATAGGATTGAGGTCAGGGCTCCAATAGATAGATAGATAGGTAATTTATTGATCCCCCGGGGGGGAAATTTCATACCTTGACTTTGTTGTCCTTAAGCCATTTTGCCACAACTTTGGAAGTATGCTTGGGGTCATTGTCCATTTGGAAGACCCATTTGCGACCAAGCTTTAACTTCCTGACTGATGTCTTGAGATGTTGCTTCTATATATACACATTATTTTCCTTCCTCATGATGCCATCTATTTTGTGAAGTGCACCAGTCCCTCCTGCAGCATAGCACCCCCACAACATGATGCTGCCACCCCGTGTTCTTTGGCTTGCAAGCCTCCCCCTTTTTCCTCCAAACATAACGATGGTCATTATGGCCAAACAGTTATATTTTTGTTTCATCAGACCAGAGGACATTTCTCCAAAAAGTCCGATCTTTATCCCCATGTGCACTTGCAAACCGTAGTCTGGCTTTTTTATGGCAGTTTTGGAGAAGTGGCTTCTCCCTTGCTGATTGGCCTTTCAAGTTATATCGATATAGGACTTTTTACTGTGGATATAGATACTTTTGTACCTGTTTCCTCCAGCATCTTCACAAGGTCCTTTGCTGTTGTTCTGGGATTGATTTGCACTTTTCGCACATTAATCTCTAGGAGACAGAACGCGTCTCCTTCCTGAGCGGTATGACTGCTGCGTGGTCCCATGGTGTTTATACTATTGTTTGTACAGATGAATGTGGTACCTTCAGGCATTTGGAAATTGCTCCCAAGGATGAACCAGACTTGTGGAGGTCAAGTAATCTTTTTTTCTGAGGTCTGATTTCTTTAGATTTTCCCATGATGTCGAGCAGAGGCACTGAGTTTGAAGGTAGGCCTTGAAATACATCCACAGGTACACCTCCAATTGACTCAAATTATGTCAATTAGCCTATCAGAAGCTTCTAAAGCCATGACATCATTTTCTGGAATTTTTCGAGCTGTTTAAAGGCACAGTCAACTTAGTGTATGCAAACTTCTGACTCACTAGAATTGTGATATAGTGAATTATAAGTGAAATAATCTGTCTGTAAACAATTGTTGGGAGAATTACTTGTGTCATGCACAAAGTAGATGTCCTAACCGACTTGCCAAAACTATAGTTTTAACATGAAATGAGTTTATGTTGAAAAATGAGTTTTAATGACTTCAACCTAAGTGTATGTAAACTTCCGACTTCAACTGTATCTGTTTGGGCTTCTTGCGGTCAACTTGCAGTCTACAAATTATTTTGTTCTGGCCCCCTGACCATCCACTCAAGAAAATATCTAGTTGATGATCCCTGCGCTAGTCCATTATTTTCATCATCATGGTGATGGTTACCTCCTCCTTCATGCCAGTCTCCAGTAGCATCATGACACAGGCCTCTAAGGGCAGGGCGATCTCACGGTTACTCCTCTTAAGGTGCTCTTCCAGAGCCGTGCCGTACGCAGGCTTCTCCATCCACGAGTCTGTACACAGGGCACAAAATGGCCACCGGCGTAGGTCAGTTTCATTATCATGAACAGTATGTGAGGAAACAGAGATTATGTTCTGACTCTGCTAGGTTATTCCTGTCATTTTAGAGATTGACTAACAGATTAACCAATTGCTCACTAATAACCAACTGCATTTTAGCACATGTAATTAATGTATCTGATCCAGAGTGAGACCAGGGCCTCTTCAAAAAGCACTCAGAGTAGGACTGCTGATCTAGGATCTGTTTAGCTTTTAGTTCACTCAGAGTAGGACTGCTGATCTAGGATCTGTTTAGCCTTTTAATTCATAATTAATCAGCATTATATGGACAGGAGGGATGCGGGCCCAGATGTGACTGTACATGTTTTAAAGACAATACAGCCGTTTTCACTCAAAATCAATCTAATTCCTATTTCATTAAGTCCGAGAAAAACTGCTCCTTACCCCCGGTTTGTTTTGCTGCTAAGGCAATGGAGTCCCAAGACTTAACAAACTGACACCAGTTATGTCACTTGAGATTTTCTCTTTTTACAACAAACCTTTACAGACTCGGTATCCTACTTAACATTACATTAATAGTTGGCTGTGCTTTGTGAATACTGGCTTTGAAATGAAAGAGACTGTTGGTTAAAGGTAAAACATATCTGACCAAGGTGATGCAGTCAGAACATTCATTGCATACAGTGAGAAAGCATTTTGAATCAACATTCAGTTGAATGTATTATTATTATTTTTAAAAATGTACTTGATCATTTTAATCCAAATGTGCATTCTCGCAGGGGAAGAACATTACATATCAAGAAAATTGTGTTGACAGGTTTTGGTTCATTAAGGTTTCCTTTACCTTTCTGTGCCTGTATGGTCGGCAGGACTCCTTCCAGAGCAGCCAGAGACCTCCTGTGGTAGTCAGCCTGGGCCTCTACCAACTGACACATTCACATGGCATCACACACGTTCACATGGCATCACACACGTTCACATGGCATCCCACACGTTCACATGGCATCACACACGTTCACATGGCATCCCACACGTTCACATGGCATCCCACACGTTCACATGGCATCCCACACGTTCACATGGCATCCCACACGTTCACATGGCATCACACACGTTCACATGGCATCCCACACGTTCACATGGCATCCCACACGTTCATGGCATCCCACACGTTCACATGGCATCACACACGTTCACATGGCATCACACACGTTCACATGGCATCCCACACGTTCACATGGCATCCCACACGTTCACATGGCATCCCACACGTTCACATGGCATCACACACGTTCACATGGCATCCCACACTTTCACATGGCATCCCACTCATTCACATGGCATCCCACTCATTCACATGGCATCCCACACGTTCACATGGCATCACACACGTTCACATGGCATCACACACGTTCACATGGCATCCCACACGTCCACATGGCATCACACACGTTCACATGGCATCACACACGTTCACATGGCATCCCACACGTTCACATGGCATCACACACGTTCACATGGCATCACACACGTTCACATGGCATCCCACACGTTCACATGGCATCACACACGTTCACATGGCATCACACACGTTCACATGGCATCACACACGTTCACATGGCATCACACACGTTCACATGGCATCACACACGTTCACACGATAAAACACTTTTACATGACATCTCACACATTCACATGACATTTATAGAGTATCACGTATTGCGCCTTCAATTTATTCCAAATGCCACACCTTAAATTCCCTGTGGGACAAGAACGTTATTCAATCCAATATTAGCCCACTCTTAATGTAACATTTCAATTCATCAGATATTGTGGGTAAAATGTGATCTGAATGAAATGATGATGATAATATGATATAGTCAGGACGAGGAATACTCACGATGACATAGTAGCGGGCGTAGTCTCCCTCCTTGGAGGAGAAGTTATACATGTCAGCAGACAGCTGGTCCTGAGGAAGGAAGACATTAACATTTTGTCTGACCAAATTTGGTGTAGACTTCAATTTTCAACCCATTGTTGTATAACTAGCCTAGCAGTAGTGATTATTGTGTTATTATGTAATCATCTATGTACATTATATTTGGGCAGAGGGAATGTACAAAGGTGTCCTGTCTCGGAGGGACAGAATGATTCCATAAGGGTTGAATAGGAGTTAGAGCTGATCGTAATTACTGTTCTATAACACTGTCTCATAGCTTCACTGTTTTATACCACTATATACTCTTAATATGAAGATACAGCACATATATATTCTTAAGAGTGGAAAGTAGTGTTAGGTTTAAGCTCTTTGTGTATGAGAAACAGCGGTAGACTGCAATAATGTGCACTCCCTATAACTGAAGGCCTCTCCTGACTGATAAGAAGTCCTGCGAGAGGCGTGGAGGAGTACCGGACTAAAGCTGGGTCGATAACACCACTTTCCCAGCCACAGAGATTGGTTGTTAATCCTAGACACAGAAGGGGAGGGGTCTGTTTGGGAAGGGGACGCCTAGTCGGAGGTTATAGATATACAGTATGTGCTTGTGACGATGTATCTTGTCTTGAAGCTGCAACACCCAGTGTGGTTAATAAAGCTAGCCTGAGATTTCTTTGGTATCCGTCTGTATTATTGAACCAGAATTTAGAACCTACAATCTGAATAGCATGTATAGGCAAATCAAATCAATCAAGTTTATTTGTCACGTGCGCCGAATACAACAGGTGTAGACCTTAAAGTGACATTCTTACTTACAAGCCCTAACCAACAGTGTAGTTTTTAAGTAAAAAACGGACAGCACAGTCATGAGCCTTTAATAACATAGCCCTAATAACATGCATGTCAGGGTCTGTTCATACCCCTGTCACAATAACCCTCTGTTCAGCCAGGTATGATCCTGTCATGATTAAGAAGCCTTAGCTGGAATGTGTCACTATCTTTTCAACTTTACCTCCAGTCATTAGAGCAGGAAGGAATTCCCAACTTCCCAAGGTCATCTTGGAATACTGGGAATACCAGGAATACTGGGAATACCTCTCATGCTGCCCTGTACTGTCCCTGGACTTCCCTTTAAGTGAGAGGTTTTTCATAGTGCTGGAAACCTGTTTCTACCACTTTGCCCATCCATTACATCCTCTGTTGTATGTGCACATTTGGTGGCAATATATCTCCCTTTGATGATACATAAGTTCAATACGCTATGAATACATTCATGAAAGTGAATACATCATGATTTAAGTGAAGACACTTGATATGGTGAATCAATCTGTAAAAACCACCACTGTTCTTTTTTTTATAGCAAATCAATCTATAAAACAACCACTGTATTCACTGTTCTGTGTTGCTTTTCTCCAGAGTCTTGTAGATACAGTATGTACGTTGCTAGCGAGTGACCATTTCCTTTTCATAGCGCCAAATCTTATGTGAAAAAATTCAAACTACACTTTTGAATACTACCTACCTTGCACATCTCCACTTTGTTCAGGGCCTCGTCCATCTCGTCTTTGAGAGTCTCAGCCTTGGCGGCAGTGGCCTGGTAGTTGGTGGAAAAGTGAATAGACTTGCTTGCCTGCAACCACCTGGAGCACAAAGGAAATATCATGGTATTTTGGAATGTTGTCTCATCTATATGTGCGAATAGGGTCAAATCTTTACTTGACAAATGGACATACAACTATTGCAAAATAAAAACATGTATTTGGCATAGCCTTATGATTGGGGTTCTAGTCCAGTACCTGGCTCTGGGCTTCTAGTCCAGTACCTGCCTCTGGGCTTCTAGTCCAGTACCTGCCTCTGGGCTTCTAGTCCAGTACCTGCCTCTGGGCTTCTAGTCCAGTACCTGCCTCTGGGCTTCTAGTCCAGTACCTGCCTCTGGGCTTCTAGTCCAGTACCTGCCTCTGGGCTTCTAGTCCAGTACCTGCCTCTGGGCTTCTAGTCCAGTACCTGCCTCTGGGCTTCTAGTCCAGTACCTGCCTCTGGGCTTCTAGTCCAGTACCTGCCTCTGGGCTTCTAGTCCAGTACCTGCCTCTGGGGTTCTAGTATAGTACCCGTCTCTGGGGTTCTAGTAAAGTACCTGGCTCTGGGCTTCTAGTCCAGTACCTGGCTCTGGGGTTCTAGGACAGTACCTGCCTCTGGGCTTCTAGGACAGTACCTGGCTCTTGCTGAGTCATAGTCTAGGACTAGCTTAGCCAGCTGTTTCCTCTGTTTCAGGATGTTGGGAATGTCCACCTGCGTAGGTATAGGAGTAACACGTTTTATTGTAGTGAAAACATGTATTATGTAGTAAAACAGTACTGTATGTGAAATTACCTTGGGATCTGTATTACTTGATCTTAAATGGTGTCATTATCATTAGTATGGCCATTGACATGCTCAGTGTTATCGATGCCAGGGTAAGATATGGACAGTATTGGTGGTCACCTCTGCCAGCTGGTTCAGAGGTTCCAGGATGTCTCTCTCTAGCAGGACCTCGTGTTGCATCAGCTCAGACGCTAGTCTGCTCTCTGCCTCCCCACACACATCCATCATCTTACTGCCAACAGACACACACATATATAGAGAAAGACATACACACAGAGACATGCATGCACACACAGAGACAGAGAGAGACAGAGACAGTGTTATCACTTCATCATCATTCCTAAAGCTGAGAGTAATAGGTATTGTAGGAATAAACACATCAGGGTCCTTTTAAACACCCATATCCATCCCTGTATAACTCTCACTAGCTTAGTCCTGGGATCAGTTAATGTTCCGCTTATGGACTAACTTTAACGGAATCTTTCTGAATCTGCATGTTCAACATGTAGAAACCATAGATATGATTGGCTGGTTCCACAAACAGATGTAGCCTAGTCTTGGACTAGGAAGCATATAGAATCTCCATTGAACATGCTTCTTTGTCTAGGACTAGGCATATTCTGTACCTGGGAAACCAGCCCCATATATGTCTTCAGTCATACTCACCCAATCAGTGACTCCGTCCCCAGCTGGCTTCCTCCATCCTGCATGGCCTGAGACAGCGCTGTTAGAGGGAGCTTTTTCTGTGTCAGGAAACACAAGGCATCATGGGATTTGTAGTTAA
This sequence comes from Thymallus thymallus, assembly GCA_023634145.1. Lineage (NCBI taxonomy): Eukaryota > Metazoa > Chordata > Actinopteri > Salmoniformes > Salmonidae > Thymallus > Thymallus thymallus. Next base: position 10,609,225 of record CM042398.1, read on the forward strand.
ATTGCTCAACACAAGACATGTTACTGTATCGTCTTTCATGTCGGACACCCAGAACTAAAATCTTGTGTAATGCGTCAGATTCTGTATTCACTTCTGTGGAGACGTGTTAGAAGATGTACTAATGAGACTAGCGAAGTGTCCACTCCTCTAAACAGAAATGCTCAGCCAGTTCCGGGCAAGTCTATTCAAAACACCTGCAAAATCGTGATTTGCCAAAATAGTCTGTGACGAAAAATCTGTGTACTGGAACAAAGTTGCTCATCCCACAGTCTGTAGACAGATGCTACTATTTATGTTACTTGCATCTCTCCACAAAATATCTTATCTTAGGTCTTAGGAACCATGAGTAGCTGTCTTTCTCAAATCAAAGCAAAGATGTTAAGTGGACAATTCTGGAGTGAAAGTAATGACAGTGAATTGACAGTCATATCAGTAATGTTGTATCACTGGGGCGGGTCTGGCTAACAGTAGATTGGAAAGATGGAGTGTTTGGAGAGGCCTACTTCACATGTCTGTCCACTGAGTCTATCCTCTGTTATTTAGTGAGAGATGTTCACAACACATCTCCCTGAGAAGAAGTGATAGAAGGAGTGATAGAAGGAGTGATAGAAGAGGAGGAGAGATAGAATAGGAGAGGTAGAGAAGGAGAGATAGAAGAGGAGAAGAGGTGAGAAGGAGTGATAGAAGGAGTGATAGAAGAGGATGAGGAGGTGAGAAGGAGTGATAGAAGAGGAAAAGAGGTGAGAAGGAGTGATAGAAGGAGTGATGGATGAGGAGGTGAGAAGGAGTGATAGAAGAGGAGAAGAGGTGAGAAGAAGTGATAGAAGGAGTGATAGAAGAGGATGAGGAGGTGAGAAGGAGCGATAGAAGGAGTGATAGAAGAGGATGAGGAGGTGAGAAGGAGCTATAGAAGGAGTGATAGAAGGAGTGATAGAAGAGGAGAAGAGGTGAGAAGGAGTGATAGGAGTGATAGAAGAGGAGAAGAGCAGAGAAGGAGTGATAGAAGAGGAGAGATAGAGAAGGAGGTAGAGGAGGAGATGGTCCTTACGTGTCTCTTTTCTGTGTCCGTTCCGATGTGACCCTGTAGACAGGTGACCAGTCTCTTGTGTGCGTTGTGGGACACTAGCCGCACCAGCTCCATGCGCCTCTCAATCTGCAATCACAGATTCACACTCATGATCGTGGGCAGGTCAGAAGAAACACGCATGAACACACATCGTCACAGAACACAGTAGAATGGTCTTATTTATTGTCCTACCTCCTAACCTTACTGCATTTTTGCACTACATTTTGCACTCTGTATATAGATTTTTCTATTGTGTTTTTGACTGTTTGTTTAATGTGTAACTCTGTGTTGTTATTTGTCGCACTGCTTTGCTTTGTCTTGGCCAGGTCGCAGTTGCAAATGAGAACTTGTTCTCAACTGACCTACCTGGTTAAATAAAGGTGAAATAAAAAAATAAAATAAAAATGGTACTGCAATATAGTCTCTCTCTATATCAGTTCTCTCCAACCCTGTTCCTGGAAAGCCACCCTCCTGTAGGTTTTAACTCCAACCCTGTTCCTGGAGAGCCACCCTCCTGTAGGTTTTAACTCCAACCCTGTTCCTGGAGAGCGACCCTCCTGTAGGTTTTAACTCCAACCCTGTTCCTGGAGAGCGACCCTCCTGTAGGTTTTAACCCCAACCCTGTTCCTGGAGAGCAACCCTCCTGTAGGCTTTAACTCCAACCCTGTTCCTGGAGAGCTACCCTCCTGTAGGTTTTAACTCCAACCCTGTTCCTGGAGAGCTACTCTCCTGTAGGTTTTAACTCAACCCTGTTCCGGGAGAGCTACTCTCCTGTAGGCTTTAACTCCAACCCTGTTCCTGGAGAGCTACCCTCCTGTAGGCTTTAACTCCAACCCTGTTCCTGGAGAGCGACCCTCCTGTAGGTTTTAACTCCAACCCTGTTCTTGGAGACCTCCTGTAGGCTTTAACTCAACCCTGTTCCTGGAGACCTCCTGTAGGCTTTAACTCCAACCCTGTTCCTGGAGAGTGACCCTCCTGTAGGTTTTAACTCCAACCCTGTTCCTGGAGACCTCCTGTAGGCTTTAACTCCAACCCTGTTCCTGTCAATGTTTATTTATTATATTATCTTAATATTTATGAAGACAGGTTAGCGAGATATGGGTATGAAGAACAGATTAATCTATGGGAATTTGAGAAGGGATATATTGCTCTCTATGCGTGTTATGATCAGTGAACAGTTAGTACCAGGACCCTATCAACGCAAAGCAGAAGACTGATGTATTACATTAACAGCAAACTATCATGCCCACTATCACTTTCAATATCACACTATCACACCCACAGCACACTATCACACCCACAGCACACTATCACACCCACAAACTCTAAAAAGAGGAAGTGATCCAATGATGGTGTTGTTGATTGGAAGAATGGAGATATGGGCATGGGGTCCACACCCACACTCCACTCTATTTCAGTCTACTTTCGGTATGGGGCTATGATCAAATGATCATATTTATCAAACTGTTACAGTACACAACCTTGAAAAAGGAAGTGGAAATGCAATGAGGGATGTGTTCATGATTCTGAGGGGATCTAAGTATAGGCTAAAGATGTGCCTGTGTGGTTCGTACTTTATATCAGGGGTATTCAACTCTCACCCTACGAGGTCCGGGGCCTGCTGGTTTTCTGTTCTGGAGGTCTGTGCGCACAGACCCCACCTTCCTCTCTTCATTATGTGCAATGATGTTCAAAAGGTTTACAGGCATATTATTGTGGCCATCTTTTTACAGCAGACGGCCCAGAGCAGAAGCCAGTTGACCCCGGCTCAAAGTCCGACAGACACTGGCCAGTCCGACAGACACTGGCCAGTCCGACAGACACCGGCCAGTCCGACAGCCACGGCCAGTCCGACAGGGCTAGCTGCTCTCCTGTTACTGACTCAAACATGTCCATACAAGATCACAACTAAGGCATTTAAATAGACAGAGGTCCTGCAAAACTGGCTCATGTTTAGGAAAGTTGGTAATGTATCATGTTATTGAATGTGATCTGCACAATCACTTCAAGCCCAGCTAATATCTACCCCTCAATTGAATTAAATTGAGCTCTGCCTTGTTAGACCATAATAGTAGAAGGAAACAAATGTGACTTTATCTATAGAGTAAACCCAACAGTTGGAGTTGGGTAATAAAACCCATTGCAAGCAGACACACCTGTAACTGGTTACCTGCCAGATGGATAAGGCTAACATTATGAATTATTCATCTGTAATAAACTGGTTGTTTATATGTCTGCATGCCATTTCTACAGTACCTGGTCTCTCTTGACCCATTGAGTTATAGTACCTGGTCTCTCTTGACCCATTGAGTTATAGTACCTGGTCTCTCTTGACCTATTGAGTTATAGTACCTGGTCTCTCTTGACACATTGAGTTATAGTACCTGGTCTCTCTTGACCCATTGAGTTATAGTACCTGGTCTCTCTTGACCTATTGAGTTATAGTACCTGGTCTCTCTTGACACATTGAGTTATAGTACCTGCTCTCTCTTGACACATTGAGTTATAGTACCTGGTCTCTCTTGACACATTGAGTTATAGTACCTGGTCTCTCTTGACACATTGAGTTATAGTACCTGGTCTCTCTTGACACATTGAGTTATAGTACCTGGTCTCTCTTGACACATTGAGTTATAGTACCTGGTCTCTCTTGACACATTGAGTTATAATACCTGGATACATTGTGCCTTGAAATGCAAACAGCAAACTGTGGGTTATATCTGTTTATTACAATGTATCTGTTAAAATTAATTGAATGTGTTTTCCATCGGTCTCAGTTTCTCTGTTTGTTTACGGTATTCTTGTTTATGTGCATGTCTGTGTTTGTATTGCAGGCATGTGGGTATAGACATAGCTGTGTACAAAACATTATGAATACCTGCTCTTTCCATTACATACACTGAACAGGTGAATGATCCCTTATTGATGTCACCTGTTAAGTCCACTTCAAATTAGTGTAGATGAAGGGGAGGAAACAGGTTAAAGAAGGATTTTTAAGCCTTGAGACAATTGAAACATGGATTGTGTATGTGTGCCATTCAGAGGGTGAATGGGCAAGACTAAAGATTTAAGTGCATTTGAACAGGGTATGGTATTAGGTGCCAGGCACACCGGTTTGAGTGTGTCAAGAACTGCACCGCTGCTAGGTTTTTCACGCTCAACAGTTTCCTGTGTGTATCAAGAATGGTCCATCACCCAAAGGACAGCCAACTTGACACAACTTTCGGAAGCATTGGAGTCAACATGGGCCAGCATCCTTGTGGAATGCTTTCAACACCTTGTAGCATCCATGCCCCGCTTGTGTGTTGTGTTGTGTTGTGTTGTGTTGTGTTGTGTTGTGTTGTGTTGTGTTGTGTTGTGTTGTGTTGTGTTGTGTTGTGTTGTGTTGTGTTGTGTTGTGTTGTGTTGTGTTGTGTTGTGTTGTGTTGTGTTGTGTTGTGTTGTGTTGTGTTGTGTTGTGTTGTGTTGTGTTGTGTTGTGTTGTGTTGTGTTGTGTTGTGTTGTGTTGTGTTGTGTTGTGTTGTGTTGTGTTGTGTTGTGTTGTGTTGTGTTGTGTTGTGTTGTGTTGTGTTTTGTTTTGTTTTGTTTTGTTTTGTTTTGTTTTGTTTTGTTGTGGTGTGGTGTGGTGTGTTGTGTGTTGTGTGTTGTGTGTTGTGTGTTGTGTGTTTGTGTGTGTGTGTGTGTGTGTGTGTGTGTGTGTGTGTGTCCATGAGGACAAAGGCCATGTTAGGTTTAAGGGTAGCGTTACAGGTTAGGGAAAATAGGATTTTGAATGGATATTAATTTTAGTTCCCCATGAGGATAGAAGAGCATAACGTGTGTGTGTCTGTGTGTATGCGTATGGATACTTGCATGTGTATCTACATGTATATGCTATTATGTTTGTATATGCAGGCAATGCCTGTATAAAACCAACCAGGCCCCAGAAAGGAACACTGAATGCTGGAACTAGATTTTGTCATCCATGTGATATGACCCCTAGGCCTGACTTGGACTGCCCTCACACTCACACAGACATTAGCATTCAACTAGTGAAGCACATTCCAGTGTGAATAGATAGTAGGAATGTCTTGGGCAGCACAAAGTACTTCTGCAGGAGCAAAGTTTAGCTGAGAGAGAACTTGTAGGGAAGGAATCCATATCTCAGTCTCTGTTATGCTGAGTGACTCTTCTAAATTCTCCTTCTGGGAATTCAGCATAACAGAGACTTAGGACGTGTTTCAATATTTGTCATCAGTTTCCTCACCCTCAACTTACAGTAAGTATCTCCTTCAAGGTCATTCATAAGTGAAAGATTGGATTTCCCTTTCCTTTCCATATCACTTTTACTTGTTATGTTATTTCAGTTGGTGATAATGAGGATAAGAGGAGAGGATTGGAGGAAAGGAAGCCATTCCAAACTATTGAGATGCAGTCTCTTATTTAGAGTCAATCCCTTTCAACTCAGACTATGAAGTCAGCCTCAGATCCCATAGTGGTTGTTGACAATATCCAGTAAGTACAGATTCTATACATTGTCCACTTCCTTGTAACTATGTAGTTTCAGCATCCCTATCCATTCCTGTTCCGTTCAGCCCTATAAACTGTCACTTTGTTAACTAGGTGCTTAGGCTGTGTGTATGTTAAGTCAAGCTTGGGTTCACAGTTCACTAAGGCAGGTCCTAAAAGTGTGACTCAAGTGTTTTTTTTATGAAGAGCTGAGAGGGAGGTGTGTAGAGTTGTCTGGCACTCACACTCGCTCTTTCACTTAATCTGTTCCACTTTTAACACACTCCTTCCCTCTCTTAAAGTATATATATATATATATATTCAATAGGGCATGGAGACTCAATTTCTTTCACGCTCTCTCTCCCCCTCCTCTCAGTTAACACACTCTCCATTCCTCTAAAGACCAACTTGTCTTGCCAAGGCAATGTATTATTTAATTTAGAACCAATCCCAAGTTCACTCAATTCAATTACTTCCAGGGTTTTAACACCATCGTCTTCTTTTGTGCAGCATCAGACCTTGACATCACATTTTCCATCCAGTCAACACAAGTCATCACATGTTCCATCCAGTCAACACAGGTCATCACATGTTCCATCCAGTCAACACATGTCATCACATGTTCCATCCAGTCAATACAAGTCATCACATGTTCCATCCAGTCAACACAAGTCATCACATGTTCCATCCAGTCAACACAGGTCATCACATGTTCCATCCAGTCAACACAAGTCATCACATGTTCCATCCAGTCAACACAGGTCATCACATGTTCCATCCAGTCAACATAGGTCATCACATGTTCCATCCAGTCAACACAAGTCATCACATGTTCCATCCAGTTAACACAGGTCATCACATGTGTTGACTGGCTGCTGTGACTGAGAATAAAGTGGAAGCAGTAGACAGAATATGAATATTCACCTGTAGAAGGTCATCACTCAGCACCTCAGTCTTCTCAGCTCTGTGGAGGGAAACACATACGAGGTCAAAGGTCAGATAGGCAGACATAATATGGCTTTATTCATTACAGAGAGTTCCAATAGAAGTGTAGTGTGTAGAACAAAAATGCTAGCCTGGTTAAAACAGACTGAACTGTGTGCTCACCAGAAACAATGGTGAGTACAGCGTTCAGTCTGGTTCAACCAGGCTGCAGAAACGCTTCTCTGTTGTAAAGAATAGAGAATGGTGTCAGTTCTATACTTTTCATTTCTACCTGCAACATGGTGGTATTTAAGATATAATATGGTATGGAAAGCCCAACTATAGTGCAGGGCCTGTCAGAGTTGTGGCAGTTTTAGTTAAGACTTCTCTACTGATTTACACCAATGCAATTCCAGGATTGACTGAAAGACAATACGTGAACTAGTGTGGTACTACAGTGGTGCTGTAAGCCTGCAACTCCACTGCACTTAATTTCAACTTAGCTAGAGTAAAGTTGCAGTGAAAAGAGAACAAACTGAGATGTATCTCTCTACTTCCCCATCTCTGAGCCAATACTATGACTGGTAATGAAGACTAAGCTAACTTACTGATTAGGGGCAAGTCATAGGTAACGTCATAGCTAACGTTGCACTTTATTGCTCTTGACAATGCAGCCGGCAGCAACAAAAGAGTACCTGCTATACTATGAGTGGTCTGGGCCTGGGTCGACAAGTACCTGCTATACTATGAGTGGTCTGGGCCTGGGTCGACAAGTACCTGCTATACTATGAGTAGTCTGGGCCTGGGTCGACAAGTACCTGCTATACTATGAGTGGTCTGGGCCTGGGTCGACAAGTACCTGCTATACTATGAGTGGTCTGGGCCTGGGTCGACAAGTACCTGCTATACTATGAGTGGTCTGGGCCTGGGTCGACAAGTACCTGCTATACTATGAGTGGTCTGGGCCTGGGTCGACAAGTACCTGCTATACTATGAGTGGTCTGGGCCTGGGTCGACAAGTACCTGCTATACTATGAGTGGTCTGGGCCTGGGTCGACAAGTACCTGCTATACTATGAGTGGTCTGGGCCTGGGTCGACAAGTACCTGCTATACTATGAGTGGTCTGGGCCTGGGTCGACAAGTACCTGCTATACTATGAGTGGTCTGGGCCTGGGTCGACAAGTACCTGCTATACTATGAGTGGTCTGGGCCTGGGTCGACAAGTACCTGCTATACTATGAGTGGTCTGGGCCTGGGTCGACAAGTACCTGCTATACTATGAGTGGTCTGGGCCTGGGTCGACAAGTACCTGCTATACTATGAGTGGTCTGGGCCTGGGTCGACAAGTACCTGCTATACTATGAGTGGTCTGGGCCTGGGTCGACAAGTACCTGCTATACTATGAGTGGTCTGGGCCTGGGTCGACAAGTACCTGCTATACTATGAGTGGTCTGGGCCTGGGTCGACAAGTACCTGCTATACTATGAGTGGTCTGGGCCTGGGTCGACAAGTACCTGCTATACTATGAGTAGTCTGGGCCTGGGTCGACAAGTACCTGCTATACTATGAGTGGTCTGGGCCTGGGTCGACAAGTACCTGCTATACTATGAGTGGTCTGGGCCTGGGTCGACAAGAGAAAGAAAGCTTTCAGGAAACTCACCCTGGACTACAAACATCACAAGTAGACCTAACTCACTCCCACACACTGACAATCCACACCTCTGCCTGTGGCTGTTTCCAGGGAGAGGGCCTGTTAGATCCTCCCCGTTAGAACACACTGTAGCGGTGTTATTTGAAAGGGGTGAAAATAAGTTCTGTTCGGGTGCCAGGTAGCTGTAAAACTACCAACGATTAAAAGAGAGAAAAACGCTACCGGGAAAACACACATCAGTAGAAGAGACTACCTAGAGTGAAACCCGTTTGCCAGATAGTCAGCGGAGAGAAAACGTAGGAAATACCCTAGCAAGAACACACACAGCCCTCAACACCCTAGGCCTTAATTGTCCCAGAGTCTTAGGCCACAATCATCAGTACATCAACCCTTTACATCAACCCTTTACCCTCTACAATAAACACTCACAATAACCCACCCTCAGTTTGCCCCTTTACATGTCTGTCCCTTTAAATGTCAATGAGTCAGAGTGATAAACACTCCACAATGTCAATGAAGATGCTTAAGCATAGAACCTGGGGTATCCCAAAAATAGGGACAACACAGGAAAATAGATAGATAGATAGAGATAGATAGGTACTTTATTGATCCCCTGGGGGGGGGGATTTCATTGTCAAGCAGCTACAACAAAAACACAGGGCAGGTGCAAAATGCCACAACGAAAGTACACAAAAGACAGATACACGGTACATGATACATAGAGCGGCAATATGAAAAAGTATAGATATACAAGATATCTGGAGTGCAAAAAAAATAAAAGCTATAAAAAAGACATAGCATAGTATGGGTGGTTGGCTGAATATGTACACTATACATTGGTGGATGTTGGATGGTTAACTATACTATACAGGTCGATGGCAGAGAAATACTTCAGTAGCTAAAAGTGCGTATGATATGAGCGAGGGTAATAATAGTTTACTTAATAGACAGACTGGCTAAATGAACAGGTAAGTGAAAATGTTGCATGGTTAAATTAGCTGTACAGGTAAGTATACAGTTGCATGGTTACACAAACTGTACAGGTATATTACAGGAAGAGATACTTTAATAGCTAAATGTGTGTATGATATAATTTGGGGTAATAATAGTAATTCCCTTAAAATACAGTCCTTAGTGCGCAGGGTTTAATTACAGACAACTGCACGTATTGCACATTCGATATACTAAAAGCAATGAGAAAAGGTGCAACTGACAGGATACTAATACGCATTCCTGAGTGAATGCCTACGTAAGTTAGGTCCAAGAATTACTAGCAATATTGCATGTGACATGATATAACAACTGTACATGAGTATGTATATACAGACCTGCATGAATAAGTAGGTCCTGAGTGAATGAGTGCTGACGGACCAGAGTTACTCACGGATGGATGCATAATTGTTAAACTAGGTCCTAGCACCCCAACAGTTCCAGATCTTGCCGACGGCACGGCACCCCGGTGAGGCATTATATAGTCTAATAGCCGCCGGCAGGAAGGACCTCCTGTAGCGCTCTCTGGCACACCGTGGTGGGATCAGTCTGTGACTGAAAGTGCTCCTCTGCGTCATAACCATTGCGTGCAGAGGGTGGGTGACGTTGTCCATGATGGCCTGCAGTTTGGCCAGGATCAGTCTCTCCGCCACCTCCTCTAGAGTGTCAAGGCTCATCCCCAGGACAGAGCTAGCCTTCCTGATCATCTTATTTACCAGAGAAGCATCACCGGCTTTGATGTTTGCTCCCCAGCACACCACTGCAAAAAAGATGGCACTGGCCACCACAGACTGGTAGAAGGTATGCAGTAGTTTACTGCACACGTTGAAGGGCCTGAGCCTCCTCAGAAAGTAAAGTCGGCTCTGGCCCTTTTTGTACAGGGCCCCGGTGTTACCAGCCCATTCCAGCCTGTTGTCCATATGGACTCCCAGGAACTTGTATGACCCAACCATTTCAACATCCATCCCCTGTAAAGGGACTGCAGTCAGTTGTGCCTTGGTTCTCCTGAAGTCCACCACCATCTCCTTTGTTTTGCTGATGTTGAGCTGAAGGTGGTTCTGCTCACACCACAACACAAAGTCACTGATTGTGCTCCTGTACTCCTCCTCCTGCCCACCCCTGATGCATCCTACAATAGCAGAGTCATCCGAGAACTTCTGTAGGTGGCATGTTTCAGAGTTATATCTGAAGTCTGAGGTGTAGAGGGTGAACAGGAAGGGGGACAGGACCGTTCCCTGGGGGGCCCCTGTGTTGCTTACTGCCCGAATAAGGAATAAGGGATTGAGGTTGGAAAAGTAGACCGGAAGGGAAAAGAATGGCAAATGGTTGAGGAACATAAGTTTGTCTTATCTGGTGAGGCCTACTCCCGGTCTTGAAGTGGAGTCTTCCTTTAGAAGCAAATGGGCAGATAATCCAATCTTTCCCATCTTTAAATACTAAGGAATCCATTCATGGCCCAACTTGGAAAATCAGCATGCTGAAAACAATCCGCTTGTTCCCTATTCTTCCCAGGAAAATAGTATTTTTGCCACAACACACTTCCTGTTTCCTGAATTACAGCCTTTGTTATGGCAACAGCAGGAGGTGAGAGGTCTGTTGATGTCTCAGACATGTAATACCCACTAGTCAGCTAGTATGATGGAGGAGATAGAGTGGAGTGGAGAGAGTTTACTGACATCATCCCAAAACCAAAATGCACTTTCCCATACACCTGTGGTTTCAAAGGTTTTCTTGGAACTGTGACCGACTTAAAGCCATTCAAATGTTCTAGAGACCCACCCAATAAACAAAAACTGTTTGTCGACGCAATCTAACATTCAGCCACAACGAATCAGGTGTAAGTGAAACCCATATTTATCTTCCTGATCCACCTTTTGGAAATCTTAACACCATCATTCACTGTGGGAAAAAATAACAGCCAATATTCTCCATAGACCCTGTCCCTACATCTGTAATAACACACAACTCTCTCTTCGCTTTAATCCAGTGGACTGGTAGTCCCGGGAGTAGATTTTCCCAGCACTTAATAAAAGCCAGACTGAAAGTGTGCTGGGAAGTGAAAGGATCATTAGCTCACCATTTAGAGGGTTCTGATAGTGAAGTGATCATTAGCTCACCATTTAGAGGGTTCTGATAGTGAAGTGATCATTAGCTCACCATTTAGAGGGTTCTGATAGTGAAGTGATCATTAGCTCACCATTTAGAGGGTTCTGATAGTGAAGTGATCATTAGCTCACCATTTAGAGGGTTCTGATAGTGAAGTGATCATTAGCTCACCATTTAGAGGGTTCGGATAGTGACGTGATCATTAGCTCACCATTTAGAGGGTTCTGATAGTGACGTGATCATTAGCTCACCATTTAGAGGGTTCGGATAGTGACGTGATCATTAGCTCACCATTTAGAGGGCTCGGATAGTGAAGTGATCACTAGCTCACCATTTAGAGGGTGTTCTGATACTGCTGAGCCAGCAGGATGCTATAGAGATTTAGGTAATCCCCACTCACACGTACAGGCGCACACACACACATACACACGATCTTGCCCAGAGGGTGCTCTCCTCTTACTGGAGTCTGGGATCAATTAACCCCATCACACACTCACAAGAGCTATTACCTAATACCGCTGTAACCCACTGAAATAGTACCTTACTAAACCCTACACTGCACATTGCTGTACCTAGTCCCTACTTTACTGTAAATGGTAGCACTGGTACACAGTTCATCAAATAGAATCTGAGTATATGATCTATCCCATTGAAAGTAGCAGGGTTGTATAAAAAGGGATAGTTTAGTGATATTACATGTTTACATATTTACTCCCTTACCTTGAAAGCAGTCTATGGACAAGGAGTGGAGTGACTGAAATCCACACTTTGATTTAGTTAAATTGCTGAACTATCCATTTAATTGGTGAAGTAGGTTTATACAGTAAATCAACCAGAGAGACTTGGGATGGATATATTTTAATCTGTATAGACCACATAAATCAAGCCCAAACCAGAATATCCACACAGACGATGCAGTAAAGTATCTCTCTACAGAGAAGACATGGTGGTTGGTTGATCTGGGGAGGTAGGAGGCTAGGAGCTGAGCACAAATCCATCATGAATTAGCATTGATTTGAGCTGGAATAGCTGCATTGGGCTAGCAGACATTATTCTAAGAATAGGCATATTGACTTCAATGCTACAGTCAGGACCCTGTGAGAAGAGAGAGGATAACACAGAATAAAACATTAGACATAATGTATAAAGATGATAAGACCAATCGACCCCATACATCCACTTCTCAGGTCATTCAATGTTGCTTCATGTCAGCTTACCGTCTTATTATGTACTGTAATGGTTACATATAGACTATAGGTTAGATAGACATCTCTATCTCTTTATTTATCTCATCCACTTATTGAGCCCCACAGCTTTGTTAGAGACTCTCTGTCAAGCTTCTAAACAGGAAACCCCTGCTCTCCGTCTTTCAGGTTGGTTATCCACCCATGCAGTCACTGGAACATGTTAGCCAGTGTCTGCTGAAGAGACTCTGTTCTGGGGGTAAGTTTCAATGCTTCAGGCCTACATGGTTATGGATAAACTGAGGGGCTGTGGGTTTGGTGGTACAGCATTCATGCACCAGCAAAGACCTAATCAAGCCTATTCATCTCATAGAGATACATAGCGTCCTGTTTGCCTTTTGTGGTTCAACAACTCTTTACACTGTGGTCTACATATTTAGATGCAGTACTGTCTCTCAAAGCTGCCATGTCCTCAGAGCTAATTCAAAGCAACAGTGTTATTATTGCAGTGTACTACACATTCTTTATGCGTGGTAACAGAAATTAAGATATGGGGGGAAGGAATGCAAAACAGACTGACCACATTAGCCAGTAACATACCACTGCAGTTTGACAAGTGTAGGAAATAACTGCTGATGCTCTTATCACTATGCTAATCTGTAACCCAAATAGACTCACCACATACACCGGCAAATTTATGGTGAAATGAGTCTTTCCACTTCCGTATTATGGCCCCAGCAGTGCTCACTGGAACATTCAGAAGCTTAGAAATGCGCCTATAACCAATGCCATCATTATGTTTTGCAACAATTAGGTTGCGAATGTCTTGAGACAGCTCTTTGCTTTTACCCATCATGAGGTGTGACACCATGGCAATGAGACCTTTTTGTAGGCCATCAGTTGGGACTGAACCAGCTGATATTAATTTGCACTGACAGGGGGCTGGATTGCTTTTTAATTACTGATAGTTTTCAGCTGTTGTCTTGGCTTTCCATGCCTTTTTGAACCTCCCTTTCTTCATGTGTTCAATACTTTTTCCCCGTGTCATTTCACATTATTACACATAACTTAATTTCTGAACTTATTTTTTTTGGTTTCTTTGTATGTATGGATTACTTGGGTTGTTACCAACATCTGGTGAAATGTCAATAGCACCTTTCATGTCACCTTTCATGTCAATAGCACCTTTGGAAATATATTTACAGAGAAAAATGGTGACGTGTTCAATACTTATTTCACCTGCTGTAAATATAAACAGACATGCACTGGTGTACTCAAATACACACACACACACACACACACACACACACACACACACACACACACACACACACACACACACACACACACACACACACACACACACACACACCCGTGTAGGCTACACACAAATATACCGACTCAGGTCTGCAGATGACATTACAGTCTTTGATTTACTGTATCACAGACATGATGAGTATTCCAGCAGTGTTTCACCAGAACACAGGTACACTGAGGGAGGCATTCTACAGCTTTAGCACTCTGGTGAAATAGAAAGAGCCTTCAGTGTTATGTGAACATATCTATAGTAAAACGAATCAAGCCTAAATTAATACTGGTATGAAGGTGAGGGAAACACCTTTTAGAGATAATGTATTTTTCTGCTATAGTATAGGTAGGCAACTAAATTCAGCCACAGGCCAATTTCTTTAACAATAATTTCATACCTTGAATTGCATTGAGACACAATCACAAATGTCTCTTAGGAACATATTTCCTAAATGGAACACATTTTAAGCTGAATTTCTGGTGATTTTACAGTCTTTTTTGACACAAAACTAAAATAATAAAATAAAATGGAATCTCTCGCAGGCCAGTTTTATCCCTCTGGCCGCCTGTTGCCAACCTCTGTGATACAGCAATGGACTATGGGCATGTCTAGTTTTAAACCCATCCCCCAACCCTAGTAGTACCATACCTGTACTTTATGAGTAGGACTAGCTTTATAACCACACTACCTGAACAGAATGACTAGCTTTATAACCACACTACCTGAACAGAATGACTAGCTTTATAACTACACTACCAGAACAGAATGACTAGCTTTATAACCACACTACCTGAACAGAATGACTAGCCTTATAACCACACTACCTGAACAGAATGACTAGCTTTATAACCACACTACCTGAACAGAATGACTAGCTTTATAACCACACTACCTGAACAGAATGACTAGCTTTATAACCACACTACCTGAACAGCATGACTAGCTTTATAACCACACTACCTGAACAGAATGACTAGCTTTATAACCACACTACCTGAACAGAATGACTAGCTTTATAACCACACTACCTGAACAGAATGACTAGCTTTATAACCACACTACCTGAACAGCATGACTAGCTTTATAACCACACTACCAGAACAGAATGACTAACTTTATAACTACAGTACCAGACCAGAACAGAATGACTAGCTTTAGAACTACAGTACCAGAACAGAATGACTATCCTCTCTTGTAAGGCTTATGTCATTACTATGAAGACACAGGATTGGAAGTGAGACTACAGTATGGCTCATTATACAACGGGTGGGTCTAATCCTGATTGGTTAAATGCGCATTCCAGCTGGTTTCTATTCCACAAGTTACCACCGGCTAAAGCTATGATATTGAAATGCTAATTTACTCTGTACATCTCACTGTGCAATCCACTGTCTCATCAACCCAGCCAGGCAATTTACAAACTTGATCTCCACTATAAAAAGCATCTAGACATTATCTCCCATTTCTTTTAGACTAGTATTTGGTTTTCAACAGAGGAGATTTGTATAAACCTTACTGTCTGTCTCTCCAACATTTGCAACATTGTTTCAATACTAAAGTTCGATCTCCAGCAATCCCATAGTAATGAACGTGTCAGGAGTCGGGACGAGACAGACAGACAGGCAGGCAGCGTTTCTGAGCCAGTTGAAATTAAGAATCAGATGGCATAGTTTTTATGGATATATACAAAGAAATGTCAATAGAAAACAGGTCAAACTAAACAAAATGCAGCTAGTTTGCAGTCTTTTCAGCTTCAGTTTAAAGGGATTGCGTTAGCTGTGTTGTTGGCTAGCTCCTCTGAACAACAGTATCCTGATGAGAGAGCACATTTTCTATGCCAGGTGAAATTATGCATAATTAGCTCATTGTTATGGATATATCCAAATAAATGTCCCTAGTTTGGCCAGTATGTATGAAATAGTATGAATAAATTAATAACCCGTTGTATAAAAGTGATAATGCCCTTGAAGCCAGTGTTTGGAGGATACATTGTCACGGATAGCGAAAAACACCTGTGCCAATATATCTTCCAAACACCGGCTTCGAAGGCATTATCACTTAAATAAACACCCTACTATATAACCTACTACTTCAATAGGACTAGCTTTGACTACCAATACAGTATTACTGCCACAGACTTTAGTCTCGCTTGGCAGGGTTAAGGCGTTACTATGAAGACACACACAGGGCCGGGAACAAGACTACAGTTTACAGTATGACTGAATCCAAACACAGTGGTTCCTTCCTCCTTTTTTACGACAGTGTAGCTCAGTGACGTCCACAGCACCATGCTGTCTGCTGTCTGACCAAGCATGGAAACGCTTACTCGACAAAACCTCCCCATGCCCCAGCCCGGCCCGCCTGTCCTGTACGGAGACAGACAGAGAGGCCCTCAACACCAGGGTGGTGACATACAAAGCGGAGATTGATATAAATCAGTACACCATCATTACACCATCCTCCAAATAGTAACCATCAACCATAATTGTTATTTTCTGCAAAAAGTTAGGGTTAAAATGTATTAGTAATACTTTGAGTTATGTTTCCCTTGTCACTATATTACCTGTAGGTATGAGTTCAAGTGTAATACTTTTCTGCATTGATCAAACCGTTTCTCTTCATCATTCTCATCAAGATTCATATTAGTTTGTGATACTCATTGATACTCAGAGTTCACAACAAAGACCTCAGAAAAGAAATTGTAGACCTCCTCAAGTCTGGTTCATCCTTGGGAGCAATTTCCAAACACCTGAAGGTACCACGTTCATCTTTACAAACAATCGTACACGAGTATAAACACCATGGGACCACGCAGCCGTCATACCGCTCAGGAAGGAGACGCATTCTGTCTCCTAGAGATTAACGTACTTTG
Organism: Thymallus thymallus; assembly: GCA_023634145.1. Taxonomy (NCBI): domain Eukaryota; kingdom Metazoa; phylum Chordata; class Actinopteri; order Salmoniformes; family Salmonidae; genus Thymallus; species Thymallus thymallus. The sequence continues at coordinate 10,625,816 of CM042398.1, forward strand.
GTGGGAAAAGTGCAAATCAATCCCAGAACAACAGAAAAGGACCTTGTGAAGATGCTGGAGGAAACCGGTACAAAAGTATCTATATCCACAGTGAAACGAGTCCAATATCGACAAAACCTGAAAGCCCGCTCAGCAAGGAAGAAGCCACTGCTCCAAAACCGCCATAAAAAAGCCAGACTATGGTTTGCAACTGCACATGGGGACAAATATCGTACTTTTTGGAGAAATGTCCTCTGGTCTGATGAAACAAAAATAGAACTGTTTGGCCATAATGACCATCGTTATGTTTTGAGGAAAAGGGGGGAGGTTTGCAAGCCGAAGAACACCATTACCACCGTGAAGCATGGGGGTGGCAGCATCATGTTGTGGGTGTGCTTTGCTGCAGGAGGGACTGGTGCACTTCACAAAATAGATAGCATCATGAGGAAGGAAAATAATGTGGATATATTGAAGCAACATCTCAAGACATCAGTCAGGAAGTTAAAGCTTGGTCGCAAATGGGTCTTCCAAATGGACAATGACCCCAAGCATATTTCCAAAATGGCTTAAGGACAACAAAGTCAAGGTATTGGAGTGGCCATCACAAAGCCATGACCTCAATCCTATGGAAAATTTGTGGGCAGAACTGAAAAAGCGTGTGCGAGCAAGGAGGCCTACAAACCTGACTCAGTTACACCAGTTCTGTCAGGAGTAATGGGCCAAAATTCACCCAACTTATTGTGGGAAGCTTGTGGAAGGCTACCTGAAACGTTTGACCCAAGTTAAACAATTTAAAGGGAATGCTACCAAATACTAATTGAGTGTATGTAAACTTCTGACCGACTGGGAATATGATGAAAGAAATAAAAGCTGAAATAAATCATTCTCTCTACTATTATTCTGACATTTCACATTCTTAAAATAAAGTGTTGATCCTAACTGACCTAAGACAGGGAATTTTTAATAGGATTAAATTGTGAAAAACTGAGTTTAAGTGCATGATAACACTGTAGCTCAGTGGACATCAACAGAAACTGAAAGACAACAGTGATGTTAGCTCAGTGGACATCAACAGAAACTGAAAGACAACAGTGATGTTAGCTCAGTGGACATCAACAGAGACTGAGAGACAACAGTGATGTTAGCTCAGTGGACATTAGCAGAGACTGAGAGACAACAGTGATGTTAGCTCAGTGGACATCAGCAGAGACTGAGGGACAACAGTGATGTTAGCTCAGTGGACATCAACAGAGACTGAGAGACAACAGTGATGTTAGCTCAGTGGACATTAGCAGAGACTGAGAGACAACAGTGATGTTAGCTCAGTGGACATCAACAGAGACTGAGAGACAACAGTGATGTTAGCTCAGTGGACATTAGCAGAGACTGAGAGACAACAGTGATGTTAGCTCAGTGGACATCAACAGAGACAACAGTGATGTTAGATCAGTCGACACCAACAGAGACTGAGAGACAACAGTGATGTTAGCTCAGTGGACATCAACAGATACTGAGAGACAACAGTGATGTTAGCTCAGTGGACATCAGCAGAGACTGAGGGACAACAGTGGTGTTAGCTCAGTGGACATCAACAGAGAGAGGGACAACAGTGGTGTTGAGAGCCTTCGGGAAACCCCTGTAGGGTCAGAGGTAAAGGGGGCACAGTGAGGAGGCAGTATGCTGCACAGTGCCTGGTTGGATGCATGGATTGGGATTCCCCCTTTACATGGGAGTTGGCTATAAACATTTAGCAGTCAGTGTTTTTCCATCATAGCACACTAGCTATATACCAGGCATGTTGTCCACAATGCAGGAATTACATGGTTACTGGTGAACTAGTTAGACCACAATTTTTACATTCTTCACACATTGAATAGTTATCAACCTATTCTTCAGCACTCATGTGTGGCCCAACATTTCTGACACCGCCCACTGAGGTGAGATAAAATCACAGAGGCTGGCTATGGTCAGGAGAACGGTTTGTGATAGGGAGACATGTATCATAACATGGTTAGTAACAGTTTGGTCATGCCACCACAATTACAACTGCCAACCCCGTCTCAGCGTCTACACTGTAACTACAAAGGTACAATGTAACTATAAGGTAGCCTATATACAATGTAACACTGCCGACTAAATAAAGGACAGCAATGACTGCAACACAGCCAAATGAAATGTAGTATGACCCCACTAAATAAGAGTAGGCTACAATTGTATTTATCCAAAATACTTCGCCTACCTTCCAACTGTTTGGTTGGCGAGCTGTTTCATGCGATTAAACTGTTTCTTCATGTTTGCGTCCTTGTTCGACCGTATCCAACAAGTTTCAAGAAGTTGCAAGGCCCCCCTATGATCCTTTTAGAAAGCAAGTTCAAAAGTTGATCTACGTCGCTGCCATTGTATTGCTGAAAATGTTACGTTGACTCTGCTGCTCGCTACTGAATAGGTGATGTTAGAACGTTCTTATAAGAATAGATTGTCATTCCCCGCAATGTTTTTTCCTCTTACAATTTACAGGACACAACACCGTTCAGTTTTCGCTCTTTCCATTTTCACTTTGTGGGCTACTCCTATAATACAAATGCTGTGTTGAACAGTGGCGTGTAAAAGGAGGAAGTGCAATTCACTTCCCTACTGTATGCTACCCTGCATGGCCCACAAGTGACTGACGTGATACCTTGGTAAAACAATCCTGTCGAAGTGATACACTTATAATAGACTTTTATGAATATGAAAAAACTGCCGAAACAGTAGGCTATCGGCATGTAAAGCTGATTGTTTGAGATGCATTAATGGCTTTCTACCTGTCACACAACTGTTTACTGTAGGTTTAAAGGGGCTTACCCACCTATTTGATTCAACAGCAGCACATAATATGCTTACAATACAGTAGCCAGCGGTCAGTGAAACTATTTCTCTCTGTACAATTTTGTTTTTTGAAAATGGTATTGCCATTATAGGTAGGTAGGGTGAGCTGGTTTTATACCTGTGCTTGGGGGTAATACCTCGAGCCTTCAACGTCTGCTGTCATTTCCAGTGTTCTGGTGCTCCCTTGTGGCTATTTGCATGACGTGAGTAACATGCCTTCTCACATAATGAGTGTGGAATGTGCATGTCTTCGACAAGAAACATAGCATGCCCATATGCATACATTTGTATTTTAAATGCATTGCAATATACGGAAAATTATATTAATCATGTGTTTCCACATAATGGGGGACTTAGCCCCTTAGGACACTGCCACTAGCTAGCCACTCAACTCTGCACCTTAGAGATTGCTGCCCTATTTTTATAATTAACCTTCATTTAACTAGGCAAGTCAGTTAAGAACAAACTTTTATTTACAACGACGGCCTACACCAGCCAACTGTGCACCGTCCTATGGGACTCCCAATCACAGCCAGTTGTGATACAGTCTGGATTCAAACCAGGTTGTCTGAGATGCAGTGCCTTAGACCACTGCGCCACTTGGGAGCCTTCTCTATTCATATACCGTCCATAATGTCTATTCACACCATATATTTATATTCTGGACTCTGACATTGCTCGTTCTGTTATTGTATTGTTACTGGAAGATGTATTTATTTATTTTTAATAAAAACTTTTTTTTAAATTATTGTTAGTTATTATTGCACTGCTGGAGCTAGGAACATAAGCATTTCACTGCACCCAAGATAACATCTGCAAATCTGTGTATGCGGCCAATAAACTTTTATTTTATTTAATGTCATCATGTAGCTGTCAAACAACAGAACCTGACCTCACAACAAAACAACATCTGGAAGGGCATAACATCCATAATTCTATTGATATAGCAACCTTTTATAACACTTACATTTGTAGTACATCATCTACTTAAACTTCCACTGTGGTCGTGGTCACTGAGTTCAGGTCCATTCCGATGTTTAAGGTATTTATTATGACTGACCCTATATGGTCCTCCTCCCACTACTCTCTTCATGATGTGGTGTGGGCGTGTGGCGTATCTCATCCACAATCTTATCTAGTAAAATGACCTACAGATTGAAACAGCTAGCGCAGATAATCCATTGACAGTCCATAATCTATTTGATTTGCACTCAGGTGTGTAATTGTCTGGTTTAGTCTGAAACATGACTGCTCAGCTCTATAATCTCAGTTCTATAATTAGATGGTCATTTGATGTGCTAGGCCTAGGCCTACTTGGCTGGTCAAACAAATTTAGAAAACGTAAACAGTCATTTTGGTTGATGCATAAAAAACAATTAACAGTTCAGTCAATGAAGAGGGTGGTTCGCACACAAGACAAACTCGGAAATATGACGTGGTACATGGCTCTAATGAAGAGGGCATTGCCTGCTAAAATGTCTGTCTAGGACTATGCCCTCTTCGAACAGAGCGCAACCCTTTGGTGGTGTTGAAAGAAGCTAGTGGGTGGCACAGTTGACTTCTGGGTCTTGTAGGCAACCTGCGGATCTACTTCAGATTGACGAAAAATGCCTAGACATTTCCAGAGAAATTCAAAACATCACTCTTCTTTTCTGTTTGGATATGGGTTTTCATTAAATTAAGTGATAACTCCATAATAACAGAGCTGGACTATTCATTTCCAATGGAGCCCAAAGGGCCAGTTAACTATTAACGTTCCCCTATCAGACAGGCTCGTGGTATTTCTGAGTAGAGGTCATGTCCAAGCGGTGGGGCTCTTCAGCCTTATACTAGCAAATAAGTACTGTTACTATTCAAGAGGCATACTCCACAGGTGCTGGTCAGATAAAGGTATAACAACCAATTTTTTATCGGTCAACTTACCTGTTAAATTAAATATAAATAGTCAGATAAATCAATGAATACTGGTAATTTAAGTATGAATCAGAAACTTCAACTCTCGTTCAGAAATGGAAGAGTTGGAATTATTTCAGGTATTTATTTATTTGTAATAGAATTGAATGTCTTCCTTCATTGGGATAGTTTATTTTAAAGGGGATAGTTCAGCGATGTTACATATTATTTGTTTACATACCTTACTAGCAGTCTATGGACAAGAAATGCTAAATGCTATGGTGAAAATGCTCATTAGCGGCATTACGCAGCATTCTAAAAAGTATGTTTTATTCTCGTGGACTTCTATTCCTTTGCTACTACTGGTATGTAATTGGCGCTAGTTGCAGGCATTGTTTTACGTCAGATGGCATCACTCCTACACGACTCTCTGCCTTCAAACGATCACTGCAGGCGGAATCAACACGCCATCTGACATAAGACACTGAGTTGCAGGTGGAAATGTTACATATTGGCTCAATGTTAAATGGTCTAATCGTTTGACATTGTTATTAATCTCATAATTTGTTGGTCTTCTTGTGCTTGTTTGTATTTCAGTCTTGGTAGGGAAGTTGTAGTGAATTGAGTGTGATGACGAAATATGTAATCTTAGGCACACTGTTTCATAGAAATGTGTTTTTTTTATCAAAGCTGTTTCCATTCTTACAGTCTTACTGAAGGACCAAATGTACTTGGGGAATAAAAAAATCACTTGAAATTCACCCTCCTAGGTAGTGAAATATTTGTGCCTAAGACATATTTCGTCATTATATTCAAAACACTACAACTCCCCCACCAAGACAGAAAGACAAACAAGTATCGGGAAAGATCAATAAGTTATGAGGTTAATATCAATGTCAAATGATTAGAACATTTAACATTGAGCCAACACTAGATCCATTGTTTTGGTCCTTGCTGTTTCCCAGAAAAGTATGCTTCTCGCCTGCCTTTTATTTTATTAGAGCATTTAATTTAATTTATGGTATGCGGTGGTATACTGTAGAGGTTTATATTTTCTGACCTTGTATTCAAAAGTAGGATGAACATTATTTGATTGTGTCACAAGTGTGTGTGGGGAGAGACCAAGACGCAGCGCAGGGATAGTAGTTCGACATCGTTTTTTAATTTGCTATACTATGTATTGACAACATACTATGTATAACAAACCACAAATGACGAACTACAGAATAACACTCGAAGAGACATACACGTTACGTACACAAAACACACAAATTTAACGGACGTAACGAAAACACACTTACTACAACCGTGACTGCGACATACATCGATAACGACCCACACCCGAGTGAAGGACAGACTCAACATATATGGGATCCCTAATTAGAGACAATGCGTAGCAGCTGCCTCTAATTAGGGATCCACCCCAAACCTCACACAGAAACAGAAAAGAACGACACTGTCAGACTCTGACCATAGCTACATAGAGAAGCAAATAGGCTTCTCTATGGCCAGAGCCTGACAGATTGATAAGAATAGGACCAGGAGTTATTCCTAACCTGGTGACATGACCAGGAAAACCTCCAGATTTTATTTATATGTAACATGGTCAGGTAAACTCATAGCTCTATATGAAACATATAACCTAAAAGGATATGTATAAGATTGTTATCGTAATATGTTATTCTGATTATTATGTAGATATATTTCAGTCACATTACATATACAACACAGGAGGTTGGTGGGACCTTAATTGGGGATGACAGGCTCGTGGTAATGGATGGACCGGAATCAGTGGAATGGTATCAAATACATCAAACACATGGTTTCCATGGGCTTGATGCCATTCCATTTGCTCCGTTCTCTCAGCAGCCTCCACTGATATAAGTGGATTGATGGTAATTAGGTAGTTATGTAAAATGACAACCTATATAGACAGTCATATAATAAGGCCCCTTGTATATCCATATCTCCTATAACACACTCATCTTTATGGTCTCTGTATATATGTGGTATTTTATTAGGATTCCCATTAGCTGTTCCAACAGCAGCAGCTACTCTTCCTGTGATCCACACAAAACATGAAACATGACATAATACACAACATTAATAGACAAGAACAGCTCAAGGACAGAACTACATACATTTAAAACATCACACATAGCCTATATACTGTACTTATATTTTATGTATTTTATTTAACTAGGCAAGTCAGTTAAGAACAAATTCTTATTTACAACGACGGCCTACTCTGGCCAAACCCAGACAATAATGGGCCAATTGTGAGCCGCCCAATTGGATTCCCAATCACGGCCGGATTGTGATACAGCCTGGAATCAAACCAGGGTCTGTAGGGACGCCTCTAGCACTGAGATGCTGCTCCACTCAGGAGCCCTATATTATATAGTATTTTAGGCAATAGCTCTATCAGCAGAAGCATGGTTTCTGTCTCTGTATTCTAACTGCATACTGTATATTGAAATGTAAGATATTAATTTCACAACGAGTATTCATAATACTATTCATAATAACAGTCATGGGGAAATAATTTGTATTGATTTCTTGCATTTCTTTGTCGATACAAAGTGCTGACAAGTATGTTTGAAGTTAAGACTAAAGTCATGATGAAGTATTATATTTAACGGTAGTCATGTAAGCTGAACATTTCTTGCATTTTGTCTCATCGTTTAATGATCTGGTAGCGTTTCTACCTAGCTATCTGGACCATTCCAAGAAAAGAACGTATCAACTCCTCTTGTCTGCAAGAGATCAAAACCCCCCCCTCCGCTATCTTCACCCTCCTCCTTCATTTCCCTCCTTGTCCTTGGCCCTCTACCTCTTCCTCCACCTCCTCTTCCCCTCCTCCACCTCCTCCTACCCTCCTCCACCTCCACCCACTCCCCTCCTCCCCTCCTCCACATCCTCCTCCCCTCCTCAACTCCTCCTCCCCTCCTCAACTCCTCCTCCCCTCCTCCAACTCCTCCTCCCCTCCTCCAACTCTTTCTAGTACTTTCTAGTACTAACATTCAAGAATTCAATATAGAGTATTTGGTAACTACCTGGCACCAAATGGGTCATACTGTCATAAAGACTATGTAAACATCAGAAAAATATTCTCTAGATATTTTACACTTTCAGCAGTTTGATCCTCCCATAATACACAACACTTGTACATTCCAAACTTATCCTAACAGTATGATCATCCTCATCCTGTTAACACTTCATATATGGATCATGACAATAATCGCTTTCTACACCTACACTGCTCTTCCCCTGGCTGCTATCAGAACAGTAAAATTATAAAGCAATTGACAACCGTTTGGGTTGAGTGACCAAGAAGTCACCCACTCTACTCTAATGGCAGTCATATACAGTCAATAATCTTTCTTCTGAGGGCCTTGGGTAGGTATTTTGATCTTTGAATGATGTGTTACCACACACCCATATAGTTAAGACCAAACCAGACCAATGGTCTTATCTTTATGGAAGGCTGGAAGTTTCTCTCTAATGTTTTCTAATCATTTGGTACACCTAATTCTAATTTTAGCCATTTTATGTGATTGTAAACGTAGGGGTGTACACATTTTTTCCCCATAAGAATAAGGCATTTTTGTTTATTTTAATTGCATAACATTTTCAAATTATTTTTTTTGTGTGATTTGTTAAATTGGGTTACCTTTATCTGTCAATAGTGTTGAAGTGAAGATTACATATCCATCTGTCCAAATATGTTACAAAATAAAAAGAGAACTTTCCAGGGGGTGTACTTACTTTTTCACATGACTGTACATGTACAGTATCTTTAGAGCTGAACAAGGTGAGTTGAGTCTGTGTTTCACCACTTTGTAAAGTAAAGAGCTTGTTGGTCATTACCCAGCTAGCACATTTGGTTCCTTGGAAGTTGTGGGAGCATACGTTTTTGGCTTCCAATTGGTTCTGGGAACGAAGCTATATGTTTCCTGACCGGTAACGTTTTACGTTTTTTTAAAGGTTCTGAGAACAGAAATGAAAATGTTGCCTGTTCTGGGAATGTTCATTTTTAGGTTGTTCTGAGAAAGTTTTACTATTTTTCCCTGAAAGTATTCCTGGGAAGTTTTATTAACTTTATGATAATGGAAATAGGTTATTTGAAGGTAATTAAATTACATTCTGAGAACATGTTTCAATAAGACTTTTAATAACACTGCTAGCTTAGCTGTTTTGAACTGCAAGCACAGAAAGGACACATGCTTAGGCATTAATCATGCAAACACATTCATTTGTTATTGTGGTAAAGCATCAATGAGATTCAAACATATGATCTTCTGTTATCTATCCATGGAATTAGTCCACTGCGCCACCAGGATGGAGCTAGAATACAAAGTTGTTCATTTCAGTCTATTCCATTATACACCATTTCAAAGTAAAAAGGCACGCATTAAGATCAGGTTAGTGGACGCAGCCAACACCTGAACACACTTAACAAGATAGAAGATAGAGAGAGTTTTGTTGATGATGAGAACAGAATGTATGTTTTTAAATCAAATTCTTCTAATGTAGATAGATAGATAGATAGATAGATAGATAGATAGATAGATAGATAGATAGATAGATAGATAGATAGATAGATAGATAGATAGATAGATAGATAGATAGATAGATAGATAGATAGATAGATAGATAGATAGATAGATAGATAGATAGATAGATAGATAGATAGATAGATAGATAGATAGATAGATAGATAGATAGGTACTTTATTGATCCCCCGGGGGGGAAATTTCATTGTCAAGCAGCTACAACAAAAACACAGGGCAGGTGCAAAATGCCACAACGAAAGTACACAAAAGACAGATACACGGTACATGATACATAGAGCGGCAGTATGAAAAAGTATAGAAATACAAGATATCTGGAGTGCAAAAAAAAGCTATAAAAGGACATTGCATAGTATGAGTGGTTGGCTGAATATGTACACTATACATTGGTGGATGTTGGATGGTTAACTATACTATACAGGTCGATGGCAGAGAAATGCTTCAGTAGCTAAAAATGCGTATGATATGAGCGAGGGTAATAATAGTTTACTTAATAGACATACTGGTTAAATGAACAGGTAAGTGAATATTTTGCATGGTTAAATTAGCTGTACAGTTAGGTATACAGTTATATTTAGAGATAAGTGAATACTTGCATGTTTACACAAACTGTACAGGTAAATGACAGGAAGAGATACTTTAATAGCTAAATGTGTGTATGATATCATTTGGGGTAATAATAGTAATTCCCTTAAAATACAGTCCTTAGTGCGCAATGTTCTCTGAACATTACTAAAGTTTTATTTTGGTTTTATGGAAAATTTCTTAACACTCTCGGAACAATTTGAGAACATGGCTTTAAATAGAACCATGGAGGAAACCTGTAAGAAACGTTATGCAGAAGTACTGAAATTCCCAGAAGAAGAACATGGTTTCTTAACGTTCTCTGAACTATTTGAGAACATTCCTAAAGTCAAACCAGTTGGAGAACGTTCCTATGACATTACCACCATTTTAATTAAATGTAACCATGTTTGAACTTTATGAAGGAAACGTTTTGTTAAACTAAAGAAATACCAAGAAATGTAAAGTTCTTTAAATGTGCTGAGAATGTTCCAAAGCCAAGCAACTATCCTGCACCATCCCCAGAAAGTTGTGGGAAGGTTGTATGCAAATAGGACAACCAAGCTTTCACCAAGCTCTAAGGAAGATATGGTTCTCAGAATGTTATGTGCTAGCTGGGTATGCATCACCTGACCAACACATGATATTATCTCATGGAGAGCAGAAGAAATGGACTGCAAGATGTCTAGAAAATAACACAGATATACACTTCCCTATATATTTCTCTGTTATGTCTCTCTCTATATATATACAGTATATATATATATATATAACAGGAGCAGACTTTGCACAGGCGCAGACCCATGGTCAAACTGTCTAGTTGTAATGCTTTATCTTATCTAGAGGGGACTGGCTAACATCAATGATCTATGCAGGATTAATAAGGTTAACCAAGATTAAACTTTTAAGCTTGGCCTGGAAATCTAAGACTTTATGTCTAGCAGTAGGCTGCTGTATTAACAAAGTAACAAAACATATATATATATACAGTGGGGAGAACAAGTATTTGATACACTGCCGATTTTGCAGGTTTTCCCACTTACAAAGCATGTAAAAGTCTGTAATTTTTATCATAGGTACTCTTCAACTGTGAGTAATGGAATCTTAAACAAAAATCCAGAAAATCACATTGTATGGTTTTTAAGTAGTTAATTTGCATTTTATTGCATGACATAAGTATTTGATACATCAGAAAAGCAGAACTTAATATTTGGTACAGAAACCTTTATTTGCAATTACAGAGATCATACGTTTCCTGTAGTTCTTGACCAGGTTTGCTCACACTGCAGCAGGGATTTTGGCCCACTCCTCCATACAGACCTTCTCCAGATCCTTCAGGTTTCGGTGCTGTCGCTGGGCAATACGGACTTTCACCTCCAAAGATTTTCTATTGGGTTCAGGTCTGGAAACTGGCTAGGCCATTCCAGGACCTTGAGATGCTTATTACGGAGCCACTCCTTAGTTGCCCTGGCTGTGTGTTTCGGGTCGTTGTCATGCTGGAAGACCCAGCCACGACCCATCTTCAATGCTCTTACTGAGGGAAGGAGGTTGTTGGCCAAGATCTCGCGATACATGGCCCCATCCATCCTCCCCTCAATACGGTGCAGTCGTCCTGTCCCCTTTGCAGAAAAGCATCCCCAAAGAATTATGTTTCCACCTCCATGCTTCACGGTTGGGATGGTGTTCTTGGGGTTGTACTCATCCTTCTTCTTCCTCCAAACACGGCGAGTGGAGTTTAGACCAAAAAGCTCTATTTTTGTCTCATCAGACCACATGACCTTCTCCCATTCCTCCTCTGGATCATCCAGATGGTCATTGGCAAACTTCAGACGGGCCTGGACATGCGCTGGCTTGAGCAGGGGGACCTTGCGTGCGCTGCAGGATTTTAATCCATGACGGCGTAGTGTGTTACTAATGGTTTTCTTTGAGACTGTGGTCCCAGCTCTCTTCAGGTCATTGACCAGGTCCTGCCGTGTAGTTCTGGGCTGATCCCTCACCTTCCTCATGATCATTGATGCCCCACGAGGTGAGATGTTGCATGGTGCCCCAGACCGAGGGAGATTGACCGTCATCTTGAACTTCTTCCATTTTCTAATAATTGCGCCAACAGTTGTTGCCTTCTCACCAAGCTGCTTGCCTATTGTCCTGTAGTCCATCCCAGCCTTGTGCAGGTCTACAATTTTATCCCTGATGTCCTTACACAGCTCTCTGGTCTTGGCCATTGTGGAGAGGTTGGAGTCTGTTTGATTGAGTGTGTGGACAGGTGTCTTTTATACAGGTAACGAGTTCAAACAGGTGCAGTTAATACAGGTAATGAGTGGAGAACAGGAGGGCTTCTTAAAGAAAAACTAACAGGTCTGTGAGAGCCGGAATTGTTACTGGTTGGTAGGTGATCAAATACTTATGTCATGCAATAAAATGCAAATTAATTATTAAAAAATCATACAATGTGATTTTCTGGATGTTTGTTTTAGATTCCGTCTCTCACAGTTGAAGAGTACCTATGATAAAAATGACAGACCTCTACATGCTTTGTAAGTAGGAAAACATGCAAAATCGGCAGTGTATCAAATACTTGTTCTCCCCACTGTATATATATAATTTTTATCACACTTGAAAAGACACACTCTGAACAGAGGTAGAATATGACCAGTGGAAAGTAGCAGTCAATAAGTAAATGTTAAATAATCTTCTGTATCTGGACCTATACTTTCCTTCCTACAGATCCTGTATTCATAACTACAGATCCTATATTCATAACTACAGATCCTATATTCATAACTACAGATCCTGTATTCATAACTACAGATCCTATATTCATAACTACAGATCCTATATTCATAACTACAGATCCTATATTCATAACTACAGATCCTATATTCATAACTACAGATCATGTATTCATAACTACAGATCCTGTATTCATAACTACAGATCCTGTATTCATAACTACAGATCCTATATTCATAACTACAAATCCTATGTTCATAACTACAGATCCTATATTCATATCAGTAATATCTCCTTCTCCAGGTGATTTCCCCAGCCATGAACTATGCCAAAGTTTCAGGGGCAGCATTCAACACAGTGCAGGCAGACACCCAGATAGTACCAGCCTCGGGGGCAGAGGTGATCATGACTCTGTTCCTGACGATGGTGGTGTGTATGGGGGCAGTGAAATGACGCATCCGCAGCCTACTGGCCCCTCTCTGCATCGGGCTGACCGTGACCGCAGACATCCTGGCTGGGTGAGGATCCATGGGGTGGAAGGTGTGGGTTGGGTGGTCGTGGAGTGGAGTGGAGTGGATTGATGTAAGGTGTGCAGGTAAGGGATAGGACGGGAGGAGGGCTGGAAAGATTTGAGAAATTAGCCTGGAGAAATACTGTACTGTACATTCTGCAGAACAACTTTTCACATACAAACACAGAGATGTTTGGTTTAATGGCCTACCTTTGTACAGTATAGTTAACTTATACTAAGATAAATCCCTTTATACTACCAATAAAACACACAGTACACCACAATACACCCCCTACTGTGTACCGTAAGTCACCACATGCTCTATCATTCATTCATGCATCACTCTACAGGGGAGCGGTGTCTGGGGCATGTATGAACCCAGCTCGTGCCTTTGGCCCAGCCGTGGTAGCCTACTACTGGAGCTACCATTGGATCTACTGGGTGGGACCCATGTCTGGTGCCCTGCTAACCTCCAGTTTCATACGGTACTGTACAGCTCTGATCTTCTGGGGCCTGGATACCTGGCTGTTTATATAATTGTCCTGTTTGGTTTTAAACAGAAACCGACTGGAGCCCAGGCTACTATTGAAACACTTTGAAGCAGCCTTGATCTTTGTCCTTGAAATGACCATAAATAACAAAATAATTACCCGACTGGAGCTCCATAGATTAGAATGGAATATATTTACTATTAAATGGAAGTTGCCCACACTAGGTGCAAGTGTGAGGATTAGAAGCCTTGTCTGCCCATAAATTCTTGCAAATCAGCAAGAGAATCCACCACCACTATACCGGGGTATGTTAAAACACTGTATCGTAACATGGCTGTTAGACAGGGATGTGTGTCCTCAACTTAATAAACATGAACTGTCCCTCTAAAATCAATGGCTAGCTATGGGATGGAAAGCTGCTCTTACAATGGTGCTTGTATACAATATGTCAGTGTGGGAAAGTGGTTAACCTAGTTTTAACAATATGTGGATTTGACACCTTTTGATCATGATTTTCCTTGTTAAAGTCTTGTGTTCTCTAAGATATTTTGGGGGAATTATTATTTAAAAACAAAAACAATGCGTGGAACCAACTATGTGTTGAGTGATGTTAAGTTGAACAATTCTGTATTATTTTGATGGTGTGTGTTTTCTATTTTCAGATTACTGCTTGGCGGATGTTCCCTTGAGGTGATACAGATGTAGGTTTCCAGTTCAAGTCCATAAAAACGTCAATTTCCAAAATCCACATAAATTCTAACAGTTTTTTTTGTAATGTTATTTCAATGTCTCATAGTTTAAAATGATCTTACCAATTCAACTTTATTGTATATCGGTATATATAGATAATTTATTGTCCATAAATGTAATGCCATTTGTATAAATTAACTTCTGTACATTAAATATTGCATTGCATATTTCTTTCTAAGAAGGATGCCTTTTGAAATAGTAGTCACTTCTGGCCCATATTATGTGTTTTATACTGCCTCTTTTTGGTGATGTGGTGAACTACAGATTTGCGTTGGTCTGACTCTCGGTTGTACGGTGATACAGACAACCTTCCATATGCATCATGCCTTTATAACAGGAGCAGACTTTGCACAGGCGCAGACCCATGGTCAAACTGTCTAGTTGTAATGCTTTATCTTATCTAGAGGGGACTGGCTAACATCAATGATCTATGCAGGATTAATAAGGTTAACCAAGATTAAACTTTGAAGCTTTCCCTGGAAATCTAGGACTTTATGTCTAGCAGTAGGCTGCTGTATTAACAATGTAACAAAACATGTTGTTTATTTAAATTGTAAAAACATATCATAAACATATTGACATAAGCTTTATGCTGAAAATGTTGTTTTCAAATCAGTGCCAATAAAACATCTGTGTGCTGGACGATTACTATACTTTTATACTGTAAACTGGTTGTCTGGTTGTCTGTTGTACTGTGTTCACTAGAGTAAACTGCATTGGATTAATCATAAAAAGAATATCAGTGCCAAAGAGTCCATTGTTGGTCAATTACATTTTATGTCGGTACTTCCCACTTTCCATCTCTCATGTTAACCTACACCTGAGGCTGATGTCCTATGGCATCTCTCTCTCTCTCTCTCTCTCTCTCTCTCTCTCTCTCTCTCTCTCTCTCTCTCTCTCTCTCCCTCTCTCTCTTTCTCTCTCTCTCTCTCTCTCTCTCTCGACTCTATATCTCGCCCTCTCGTTCTTTGAACTCACTAAAGTTCAAGGGATTAGCAACGCAAACAGGTAGACATTTGGACACACACCTGCGGACGTTATAACCAGTGCTGCACTGTAACTCTAGAGACTCCTCTCTAATCTATTCTCTCTCCAAACTCCTCTATTCTCTCTCTCCTCTATTAGCTCTCTAGCTCAACAAACTCCTCTCCACTATGACAGAAGAGACGATGGAACTGGGTGATGTTGGGAAATCCCTGATGGCATCAGACTCTAAGAAAGCACCGGTCAAGCCTCCCAACATGTTTGAGCGCCTGGTCCAGCCATGCCTGGCTGAGCTGGTGGGGACCATGTTCTTTGTGTTCATCGGCTGTGTGTCGGTCATAGAGAACGTGGAGGCAGCAGGGAGGCTGCAGCCAGCTCTCGTCCATGGTCTGGCTGTGGCGGTCATGGTGGCTTGCATGGCAGAGATCAGGTGAGGAGACGGGTCTGTGTGTTTATGTACAGTGGATTGTCTGCAAAGTGTTGCATATTATGTCATTACAGTGTTGTACTTCAGTCTCCTTTTGAGATTAACATTAATAATTTGTTTCCAATAGAGCATTTATATTTCTCACAGTATTTTGTGTGCTATACGTGAGTGTAATGAATGTATGTGAGTGCAATGCATGCCCAATATTCCATCATATTTGCAATGTTCTATATCGCTACAACTTTTGTGTCAAAATACTGAACACACATGGAGTGGAAACCCAAAAGTCCCAAGTCCAAAAAAGTGTGGTAATAGACCCAAGTTTCTAAAACCAGCGAGGGCCATTATGGTGTTATGTGTTACGATTTCACAGATGCACCTGACATATACAGTCATGTGAAAAAGTAAGTACACCCCCTGGGAAGTTTTATTTTAATTTTTTACATATTTAAACGGATGGATATGTAATCTTCACTTCAACACTATTGACAGATAAAGGTAACCTAATTTAACAAATCACACTGAAAAAAAAAAAAGGTTCAAAATGATATGCAATTAAAATAAACATAAATGCATTTTCCTTATGGGGGAAAAGTTAGTACACCCCTACCTTTACCATCACATAAAATGGCTAAAATTAGAATTAGGTGTACCAAAACAAGCGCAAATGATTAGAAAACATTAGAGAGAAACGTAGGAGGCTCCAGCTTTCCATAAAGATAAGAAATTTGGTCTGGTTTGGTCTTAACCATATGGGTGTGTGGTAACACATCATTCAAAGATCAAAAGACCTACCCAAGGCCCTCAGAAGAAAGATTATTGATGCTCATGAGTCTGGGAGGGGTTACAAATCCAAATTTATTTTTGTTTATTTTAATTGCAAAACGTTTTTTTTGTGTGTGTGATTTGTTAAATTGGGTAACCTTTGTCTGTCAATCGTGTTAAAGTGAAGATTACATATCCATCTGTCCAAATATTTAAAAAAATATTTAAAACAAATAAAAACTTTCCAGGGGTTGTACTTACTTTTTCACATGACTGTACATATCCCAGGTTTATAAAGCAACTGTGACGCCATTCATATTGTTATACCTAATAATTGAGTGAACATAATAACAATGTCTATTCAATATCTAAAGCCAATCTCCTTGAACTGATACAAAGGTGAAGTCTGAAGGTGTTTAATGTAAAACTGTGAAATATACTGTGTAAAACCCAACCCTCCTGGGCTAGCTTACCATTCTTCTGCTATTTCTCTCTGACCTCCACAGCGGCTCCCATTTTAACCCCCCGTTTACCTTGGCGATCTACCTGTGTGGAGGCATGAAGCTGAATATGGTGGTGCCCTACCTCATCAGTCAGCTCATAGGGGGTGTGCTCGGTGCTTCTATGTCAAAGGTGAGGGTTAAACCTGATATCAGTGGTCATTCAATGCACATCTAGGCCTAACAGTATCTGTGGAGGTAGAATTTTGTCTTGCACCTTGAAATAATTTCAAATGCAGAAATCAAATCAAATCAAAACAAATGCAAAACATATATCAAATGAATATTCACAACTATTCACAACTACAATTAGATATGCAGACAACAAACATAACCCCAGTTTAGCTCATCAGACAATGCATTGGGTTTTTGTAGTAGTATAATGACATCACTGCAAGTAAATTAACCTGGATCCATTGTTCCTCAGCTGATGACCACAACAGAGAACTACTCCAAGGCCCAGGGGGCAGCATTTTCCCTGCTGCAGTCACAAGATCAGCTGTGGGGGGCTCTGTTTGGGGAGATGGCCATGACCTGCCTGGTCACCATGGTGGTGCTGCTGGGGGCGGTCAACGCCAAGAGTAGCAGCCCCATGGTGCCCTTCATGGTGGGCTGCACTGTCATCATCAACATCCTGGCTGGGTGAGTTACTGAGAGGGCCAAGAGTGTGTGAGGGCTTGGTTGTGGTAAGGCATCTTACTCCCACCTAGGGGAGGAGAGAGGCACACAACCAAGTCCTCACACACTTATCAGGGAGATTATCATCCCCAATCAGAGACAGCTGTCTAGCGTTGTCTCTGATTGGGGATGGTATTTAAGATCTGCCCAGATCCACCTGTGTGTGGATCATTGTTGGAGTTTGTCTGCATGTGAGCAGAACTCATGTAAGTCACCTTGCTTTTGTTAATAGTCAGTTTATGTTTTCACTCTCCTTATTTTATTTTGAATGCTTCGTGAGAACATCTCATTTGAAATAAAAAAGGATGACACTTCACCAGCGCTCCGTCTACCGTCCCTTATATACTACGCACCGTGACAGAATGATCCACCACCCTGGGACGCAGCGTGAGCAGACACTGGTAGACATCCTCTATGATATGGGGAAATTATCTAGGGAGGATGTCTACCATTATCATGCGGTGGAGGAAGGCTGGGGTCCGGAGCAGCAGAGGCGCCGAAGACGGGGGAAACGTCACCGGGCTAAAGTTGAGGACCAGCCTGGAGCCCAGAAAAACCCCCAAACTGATTTTGGGGGGGGGCTATGGGGGTGGTCGGGGATCGAAGGAGAAGAGCCCCGACCACTGCACTCGTGGGGGTTCCAGGAGGAGCCCCTACAGCCGTGGGAGCAGGAGTACAGAGAGGAGTCGGAGGAAGACGACGACGATGTGCTTCTGTTCCCTCACTCGTGGGGGTTCCCGGAAGAACCCTCACAGGATGGGGATTGGCGGTGGAGTAGGCACGACAGGGACAGTCGTTATCCAGCGCCAGTTCCCAGTCCGGTGCCTCCAGCGCCGGTCCAGAGTCGGAGGAAGAGGAGACCGACTCAGTGCACCAAACCATCGGTGCGCAACATTAGCCCGGTGCGACCCGTACCAGCTAAACGCACTAATCCAACGGTGCGTTTCCCCAGCCCGGTACGGCCCGCGCCTGCTCCGCGCACCAGCCCTATGGTGCGTGTCTCCAGCCCGGTGCGACCGTGCCAGCTAAACGCACCAACACAACGGTGCGTTTCCCTAGCCCGGTACGGCCCGTACCTGCGCCTCGCATCAGACCAGTGGTGCGTTCCCCCAGTCCAGTACGCCCCGTGCCTACTCCTCGCACGGAGGCTACAGCGACGGTTGTCAGCGCAGCTCTGTGGTTGGAGACCATCTCTGCGTCGGTGCCCAGGGTGGGCACGACGTTCAGCCCCGCTGTGGAGCAGGAGCTCCATAGCGTGTCGGTGCCCAGTCTGGGGCCGACAGCCAGCCCAACCACAGGGCTGGAAACCCTCTCTGCGTCGGTGCCCAGGGTGAGCACGACGTTCAGCCCCGCTGTGGAGCAGGAGCTCCATAGCGCGTCGGTGCCCAGTCTGGGGCCGACAGCCAGCCCAACCAGAGGGCTGGAAACCATCTCTGCGTCGGTGCCCAGGGTGGGCACGACGTTCAGCCCCGCTGTGGAGCAGGAGCTCCATAGCGTGTCGGTGCCCAGTCTGGGGCCGACAGCCAGCCCAACCAGAGGGCTGGAAACCATCTCTGCGTCGGTGCCCAGGGTGGGCACGACGTTCAGCCCCGCTGTGGAGCAGGAGCTCCATAGCGCGTCGGTGCCCAGTCTGGGGCCGACAGCCAGCCCAACCAGAGGGCTGGAAACCATCTCTCCGTCGGTGCCCAGGGTGGGCACGGCGTCCAGCCCGAGGTCTCCGGTGAAGGTCAGCAGCCCGAGACCTCCGGTGAGGGTTAGCTGTCCGAGGTCTCCGGAGAAGGTCAGCAGCCCGAGGCCTCCTGTGACGGTCAGCAGCCTGAGGTCTCCTGTGAAGGTCAGCAGCCCGAGGCCTCTGGTGAAGGTCAGCAGCCCGAGACCTCCGGAGAAGGTCAGCAGCCCGAGACCTCCGGAGAAGGTCAGCAGCCCGAGGCCTCCTGTGAAGGTCAGCAGCCCGAGGCCTCCTGTGAAGGTCAGCAGCCCGAGGCCTCCTGTGAAGGTCAGCAGCCCGAGGCCTCCGGAGAAGGTCAGCAGCCCGAGACCTCCGGAGAAGGTCAGCAGCCCGAGACCTCCGGAGAAGGTCAGCAGCCCGAGACCTCCGGAGAAGGTCAGCAGCCCGAGACCTCCGAGGAAGGTCAGCAGCCCGAGACCTCCGGAGAAGGTCAGCAGCCCGAGACCTCCGGAGAAGGTCAGCAGCCCGAGACCTCCGGAGAAGGTCAGCAGCCCGAGACCTCCGGAGAAGGTCAGCAGCCCGAGACCTCCGGAGAAGGTCAGCAGCCCGAGACCTCCGGAGAAGGTCAGCAGCCCGAGGGCCCCGGTGAAGGTCAGCAGCCCGAGACCTCTGGGGAAGGTCAGCAGCCCGAGACCTCTGGGGAAGGTCAGCAGCCCGAGACCTCTGGGGAAGGTCAGCAGCCCGAGACCTCTGGGGAAGGTCAGCAGCCCGAGACCTCTGGGGAAGGTCAGCAGCCCGAGACCTCTGGGGAAGGTCAGCAGCCCGAGACCTCTGGGGAAGGTCAGCAGCCCGAGACCTCTGGGGAAGGTCAGCAGCCCGAGACCTCTGGGGAAGGTCAGCAGCCCGAGACCTCCGGGGAGGGTCAGCAGCCCGAGACCTCAGGTGAAGGTAAGCAGCCCTGAACCTCCACCAGAGCCACATCCGGGTCCAGCAGTCTGCTCGGCTACAGTGCCAGAGCGGTCCGCTCCACCGGTGCCCAGTCCGGGGCCGGTCGTCTGCGTTGCTCCAGTGCCGGAGCAATCCGCTCCACCGGTGCCCAGTCCGGGGCCGGTCGTCTGCGTCGCTCCAGTGCCGGAGCAGTCTGCTCCACCGGTGCCCAGTCCGGGGCCGGTCATCTGCGTCGCTCCAGTGCCGGAGCAGTCCGCTCCACCGGTGCCCAGTCCGGGGCCGGTCGTCTATGTCGCTCCAGTGACGGAGCAGTCCACTCCACCGGTGCCCAGTCCGGGGCCGGTCGTCGGCGTCGCTCCAGTGCCGGAGCAGTCCGCTCCACCGGTGCCCAGTCATGGGCCGGTCATCTACGTCGCTCCAGTGACGGAGCAGTCCGCTCCACCGGTGCCCAGTCCGGGGCCGGTCGTCTGCGTCGCTCCAGTGCCGGAGCAATCCGCTCCACCGGTGCCCAGTCCGGGGCCGGTTGTCAGTCCCTCTCCAGGGTCGAGGGCTCCCACACCAGGGTCCAGACAGGACTTGGTGGATGGCGGGAGTACTGAGGGGGGAACCATCGCGCCGGGGTCCGGACCGGACCGGAGCCCCCACCAGCAACCACCTCAGTACCCCGCCATGTCCCCCCTAGTTTTTGGACAATTTTTTCTTTCAGGAGAGGGGGGATTGTTGTGTGCGATCGGGAGTCCGCACCTTAGGGGGGGGGTACTGTGAGGGCTTGGTTGTGGTAAGGCCTCTTACTCCCACCTAGGGGAGGAGAGAGGCACACAACCAAGTCCTCACACTCTTATCAGGGAGATTATCATCCCCAATCAGAGACAGCTGTCTAGCGTTGTCTCTGATTGGGGATGGTATTTAAGATCTGCCCAGATCCACCTGTGTGTGGATCATTGTTGGAGTTTGTCTGCATGTGAGCAGAACTCATGTAAGTCACCTTGCTTTTGTTAATAGTCAGTTTATGTTTTCACTCTCCTTATTTTATTTTGAATGCTTCGTGAGAACATCTCATTTGAAATAAAAAAGGATGACACTTCACCAGCGCTCCGTCTACCGTCCCTTAAATACTACGCACCGTGACAGAGTGAAATTTTTCCCTTGTAAGGTCAACATTTTTTACTGTAACTAGGCCCCGGGTTTTTCCTGGCTACATGACCTGGTCAATTCTTGCTATAGGGTTACTAGGGCCTAGAGGTTTTCCTGGGCCTGGTACAAGTAATTCCCCCCAAAATATTAGTTCTCTTAATAATAGGCCTGAATAGATCATGTTTGGAAAAAGTTGATTTGAAGGTTTGTTTATTAACTATCTATAAACCACTATTATATAACTTGTTACCAATTAAATAGAGTTTGTTATAAATGATTTACATGGATTTAACATGCATTATTATACACTGTTTATAAACACATAAACAAATTATATACTGATTTATAAAATGTTAACTAATGATAAACAAAGAAATAATGGATGATAAACAGACGAACAAAGGAAGTTGTTATCAACGATTACATCCACAACTGAAGATATGGAACAGCCTCTGCTAAAATGTGCATTCTTGTGACATAAAGATTAGATAAGCGTCTTAGTGTCAGGCCCTGACCATAGGGAATCCTCTGGCTTCTCTATGGTTGTCAAGGTCAGGGCCTGACAGGAGTATTCTATGGTACTCTATTGTTTGTTAGTGTTTCGATCCTTGTGAGCTAGTGTTTCGCTCTCATTTGTTGTTTTCGTTCAAGTTCGCATTTAATAAATATGTCGAACGGTTAATAGCGCTGCACCTTGGTCATTCATTTCACACCTTTGTGACACTTAGATAGGTAGTTCAGATAACAAGTTAATTCATTTGTTGTTATTATTTCTTCAGTGGAGATGTTTCTGGAACCTGTCTGAACCCGGCCAGAGCCCTGGGTCCTGCTATAGTGGCCAACTACTGGACCTACCACTGGGTTTACTGGGTAGGACCTATTACTGGTGGACTGGTGGCTGCTGCAATGGTCAGGTGAGGAAAGGCTAAGCACAGAGATCCTACTAAATGACTTCTAATATGTAATTCTATGAGGCTACGTCCCAGACAGAATAGTCTGGTTCAGCAGCTATATTGTAAGAATGTGTATGAGACAGGATAATGCATGGAGAAACTGAAAGTACGTGCACATCCTTTCCCAGTGTATGTTTTCTCAAGTGCCTCAATGTGTAGTCTTATTATTACTGATGTGAAAGCGAGCATACTGAATTATGATCTATAATGTCACAATAATGCATCATCTTTATTTTATACCTTTATTTAACTGGGCAAGTTAGTTAAGAACAAATTATTATTTACAATGACAGCATACCTACAGGGTCAGCCATAGTAGTACGGAGCTCCTGGAGCAAATTAGGGTTAAGTGCCTTGCTCAAGGACACATCAACAGGTTTTTCACCTTGTTGGCTCTGGTATTTGAACCAGCAACCTTTCGGTTACTGTCCCAACGCTCTAACCGCTAGGCTTCCTGCCGCCCATTTATAACCTCTTATGTTATCTGTTTTTTTCCAGACTACTACTTGGAGACAGGAAGACACGTATTCTCATGAAGTAATACCCTATGTCGAGTTGATAGGTCTGAGATTAGCATTGTTGTTGCATACATTATCACCATTATTGTTATATTATCACCTTTTTTGTTTTCCTAATAAAAAAATATAAATGTCCATGTATATCTTGGGGAAAATATTTTCCTGTGACTGTTTGAGATTAAAAGCTTTTTATAAACAAAAGTGACAAGCTATTGTCAACCATGTATTTTTAACATACACTGAGTGTAAAAATCATTATGCCACTATTTCCATGACATAGACTTACCAGGTGAATCCAGGTGAAAGCTATGACCCCTTATTGATGTCACTTGTTAAATCCACTTCAGTCAGTGTAGATAAAGGGGAGGAGACAGGTTAAAGAAGGATTTTTAAACCTTGAGACAATTGAGACATGGATTGTGTATGTGTGCCATTCAGAGGGTGAATGGGCAAGACAAAATATGTAAGTGCCTTTGAACGGGGTATGGTATTAGGTGCTATGTGCACTGGTTTGTGTCAAGAACTGCAACGCTGCTGGGTTTTTCATGATCAACAGTTTCTCGTATCAAGAATGGTCCACCACCTAAACGACAGCCAACTTGACACAACTGTCGGAAGCAGTGTAAACAGCCAGAAGCTTTGGAAATATTAGAAATGTGGTTATCACTCTGTCGAATACTGAGACCACATTTCAGCATTCTCTTTTAGATGACCAACTAAAGAATGGCCGCATGCAGAACATTATGTAGATAAGAATGTGGAAAAGCTAACTGAATTTCCAACCAGGTGTGTTGTGTATGGAGGGCTTCACCACTTTGTAAAACTTTGTCCCAACTCTCCATCTCATTACCTTTTGAATCAGCAGGGATATAAAAACAACAAAAACAACAAAACAAAATCACTTTCACCTTAACTCAATTATCAAAAACCACAGTTCAAATGCCAACAACAGGGGCCCTTTGATTTTTGGGGTCCCGAAAAGTCCCCCTCCCACCTCTGCTCACTTTGTTTCCCAGGCTGTGATCGGGAAGCAATACCCCCAAAATAATAGACTGATTCAGACTCCTCATTTTCTGTCCCCATCTTAGACATTTGTATGACATTTTATGCTGAGTTATTCCGTTAACATTAGCATTGCTTATAATTAGGCCGGCATAGGATGCAGTGGAAAAGGGCCAAAGTAAAAACTTGTTGGACAGTTGGCTCTAAACCCCCATTCCCCTATAAAACAGAGATGATGTACTGCGTTGCATATGGATGGGGGAATGACATCCCATTTAAGCCTATTTCATAGCAGATATATCAAAAGACACAAAGGCCTAGTGCTTTTAGATGTAGGTCTTGAGGAGCGGCTCATGTCCCTGGACTCTATAGACCACAGCTAGATGGACTGGATAGACTCAATTTAAATCTATATTAGGAATTTCCGTTCAGACGCAGGTTGTAATACTTGTTAAATTCTGAATTTAAAAAATCTAATTATTATTTAGAGCAACCATTCCACCTGTGAGCAGTGAGATTTTAAATGTATTGTCACTAGGGTTATTTCATGTCAAGTCAAATCACATTTATTTATAAAGCACATTTAAAAACAACAAGTGCCAACCAAAGTGCTGTACAATGATCTGTCTAAAACACCAAATAGAATTCATACATAAAACATATAGCTAACTAACCATATATTCATAGGACATGACAGACATAAATACAATTTCCTACCCATTTGCAAACTCGAATGCTAAAGAAAAAATATGGGTCTTAAGGTGGGATTTGAAAGAATCGCTACTGGTGGAAGACCTGATATATAAAGGTATCTTATTCCACAAACTTGGGGCAGCAACAGAAAAGGCACGGTCTCCTTTACACTTGAATGGTGACCGTGGAACATCATTTGGTGGGAGGACCTAAGGTGCCTGGAGGGACAGCGGTGGGTCAGGAGGTATGTAGCGCATTAAAAACAAACAAAATAACCTTAAAATCCATCCTATATTTAACAGGTAACCAGTGGAGGCCAATTCAGGGGTGATATTCTCTCTGTTCTTTGTACCAGTTAAGAGCCTAGCAGCTGCATTTTGGACTAGCTGAAGGCGAGATAGGGAGGAATGACAGATTCCTATATACAAAGAATTGCAATAATCCAGACGGGAGGAAATAAAAGCATGGATAAC
This sequence comes from Thymallus thymallus, assembly GCA_023634145.1. NCBI lineage: Eukaryota > Metazoa > Chordata > Actinopteri > Salmoniformes > Salmonidae > Thymallus > Thymallus thymallus. The sequence continues at coordinate 10,650,920 of CM042398.1, forward strand.
TGTCTCCAAATCCTTCAGAGTAAGAATTGGTTTCAATTTGGCAATGCTCCGCAGCTGATAAAAACTGCCTCTGACAACAGCGTTTATCAGAATCAAAGATAAACCTGTGAGGGTTTGATTGTGGTTAGGCCTCTGACTCCCACTAGGGGGAGTGGTAGGACCACAATCAAGCCCTTACAATAGAATTAGGGGAAGTAATGATCCCCAATCAGAGACAGCTGTACAGGGTTGTCTCTGATTGGGGATTGTATTTAGGCTCTCCACACATCCACCTGTGTGTGGATCATTGGCTTTGTTTGACTGCACTGCATTACTCAAGTAAGTCACATTGTTTGTTTCACTCTCCTGTTTTATTTTATGCCTCGTGAGAACATCTCATATAATAAAAAGGATGACACTCCACCAGCGCTCCGTTTACCGTCCCATTAATCAGCACTGTGACAGAATGATCCACCAACCTGGGACGCAGCGGGGACAAACTTTGGTAGATGTCCTCCTCGGTATGGGGAAACTTACCGAGGAGGAATTCTACCATTACCGTGCGGTGGAGGAGGGCTGGTGTCCGGAGCAGCGGCGCCGTCGTCAGGGAAAGAATCAACGGGCCAAAAAGGCGAAGGACCAGCCTGGAGCCCAAAAGAACCCCAAACTGTTTTTTTGGGGGGGGCTATGGGGGTGGTCGGGGGTCGATGGAGAAGAGCCCCGACCACTGCACTCGTGGGGGTTCCAGGAGGAGCCCCTACAGCCGTGGGAACAGGAGTACAGAGAGGAGTCGGAGGAAGACAACGATGTGCTGCTGTTCCCTCACTCGTGGGGGTTCCCGGAGGAACCCTCACAGGATGGGGATTGGCGGTGGAGAAGGGACGACAGGAACAGTCGAACTCCAGCGCCAGCTCCCAGTCCGGTGCCTCTAGCCCCGGTCCAGAGTCGGTCACGAGGAGACCGACTCAGCGCACCACACCATCGGTGCGCACCAACAGCCCGGTACGGCCCGTACCTACTCCTCGCACCAGCCCAATGGTGCATATCCAGAGCCCGGAACGGCCCGTATGGTCCGTGCCAGCTCAACACACCCGCCCAGAGGTGCGTTCCCCCAGCCCGGTGCGACCCGTACCTGCTCCACGCACCCGACCTCCGGTGAAGGTTCAAAGCCCGGAGACTCCGGTGAAGGTTCGAAGCCCGGAGCCTTGTGCATCTTGCGAGGAGTAGAACGGACAACGTCTCTCAAACCGCTGTGGTCGTGAGGACCTCATCTCGCTCGCTTGCTGCCATGGCGACATAACCTCTATTACGCCTCCACGGCAACCGGGGTAGAAAGAAGAGACTCAATGTGTTCCATTTAAGAAAATAAAACCCTACGTGGGATCCCTACCTATAGGTCAAAGGGCTCAAGGATCACCACTAGGAAATGGGACACACCCTCAGTCCAGTGGGAACTCACAGGGGTTCTGACGAGCAGCCCAAGCTGATCGGTAGAGGGACAGGAAGTCTTTGTAGCGGGGGGCACAGCCCAGCCAGGCCTCCCCAAAGTATTCTGTCCCTGTGAAGAGGAACTCTCCGGCCCCAGGCTTTACGTGACACTGTAACAGTGTGTGGACATGACCGTGCCAGAAGAAACCGGGAACCCCTATGGTGCCAGTGTGGCGCTCGAACACCCTGCTACGTTGCCGGTACACCCTCCCCTCTGAGACCTCCACCAACGATGTCTGCTGCTCAGTGTTGTGGGATACGTTCCTGATGGAGCCGCAAATGACTGGAGGGGCACAGGAGGGACTAACGTTAGAGACTAACGTTTTCAGTTAGCCTAATAATTTATGGTTATGTTAATAAACCTTATGTTTTATTGTAATGAAAACCAATTAATATGAACACAAATATGAGAAATGTATAAATTAAACAGCAACCAATATAGTATGATTCTACTGATCTATATTGTTGTGTGCATTTCAATAATGAAAAGGGATTCAAATCTTCCCCCCACTCACTTCTCTCTGTCTCCACATCCTCCACTCTAGTCCTTTATTATCACAGCACAGAAATCCCTCCATTCAGTCTCTGTGGCCATTTACACTTCCATTACCCAGCTATTTTCTCTCATCAAAAAGTCGATGATGGCAATTTGTGAGATAAGGGCACGGGAGTCAGCCTATAAATGAAATGGACTCAATGGGACTATTGCTTCTGCTCTGTTGCAGCATTAAGCCAATGTGTCTCCCATTGTGCCGCCACAGCCCCCACATCTGTCAGGCCCCTCTGCCCAGCTACGGAAGCTGCTCGCTGGAAACAGATCAGGCCCACTGGCCCCCACTAGCACCCCACCACCAACCTATCCCTCCACACAGACCCCAAATCTCCTTTCCAACACCCACTACATCCCAGGCCTTTGTAGCATAAATAAGTGGTGATACCCATCTGATGAAGGGACAGATTGGGTAAGATGGATCTATGGAGAACTAAGGCTTTAGGACACAAGGAGTCAAAAGCTATAGCTGTTTACCTTTTTTATAAATCTTTCATAAGTGTTTGAAATAGAGTCTAGATGTGTAAATAAGAACAATGGTTCATTATTTATGTTCTATTGATACATACCAAAGTCACTGCTGCAGATGGCCAGGAGGAGCTCTGTGTCATTGCAGGGACGGCAGCTAGCTGTGGGAGGAGAGAGAGACTCCCCCCCCCCCCCCCCCCCACACACACACACACAGATGAGGCATCTGGAGAATCCCACAAGTATTTGCTGTCACCATTGAGATACCCTAGGGAGAATGGCCCTCAGCAACCCTGGTCACTGCTCCCTGGCTTTGTCCCTCCGGTGGAAATGAGACCAGCAGACAAAACAACAGGCCGGCAAGCAGCTGCTTCCTAGACCAGGAAAGATTGGGTTTGGTCATTAATTGGATAATTGGCTGATTTCTTTGGGCCCCAAACTGTCCCTCAGTTTACCCAACACACCCCTCCACCCACACAGTGAATGATGATTGTCTTCTATGATTAAGTTAGAATGTATCAGTGTTTTATTATTGATGCACCTGCTTGGAAATGGTTAAATGATGGTCAAGAAGAAGATGGGTCTAAAGTGAAAAAAATACTTTTAAAAAGAACTGAAGGCATAATGATTTGCATTAAGGATACTTGTTGATCACTTTCATTCTGGACTGCAATGTTATTTTTTGACACCAATATAACTGACAAAACATATATTCTTGTTTTATATCAATAAACGATTAGGTCTATTTACAATTGGGATTGCAACTTCAATAATATCTTATTAATATATTATTACCATGGCATACAACTTCAATACTATCTTATTAATATCTTATTACCATGGCACAAAACTTCAATACTATCTTATTAATATATTATTACCATGGCATACAACTTCAATACTATCTTATTAATATCTTATTACCATGCCATAAAACTTCAATACTATCTTATTAATATATTATTACCATGGCATACAACTTCAATACTATCTTATTAATATCGTATTACCATGGCATAAAACTTCAATACTATCTTATTAATATCTTATTACCATGGCATACAACTTCAATACTATCTTATTAATATCTTATTACCATGGCATACAACTTCAATACTATCTTATTAATATCTTATTACCATGGCATACAACTTCAATACTATCTTATTAATATCTTATTACCATGGCATACAACTTCAATACTATCTTATTAATATCTTATTACCATGGCATACAAATAGAGAATTCCTATTATCTCCAAATGCCAGTGGTGCCAAGTACTTAAGTACAAATACTTTAACGTAGCCTACTACTTAACCTCTAGAGGATCAGTGTCCCGCCCTCTGGACGGTTAAGCTAACGTGCGCTAATGTGATTAGTATGACATTGTAAGTAACAAGAATATTAGGACATAGACATATCTCATATAGGCAGAAAGCTTAAATTATTTTTTGTCTAACTGCACTGTCCAATTTACAGTAGCTATTACAGTGAAATAATACTTGTTATTTTATTTCACCTTTATTTAACCAGGTAGGTCAGTTGAGAACAAGTTCTCATTTGCAACTGCGACCTGGCCAAGACAAAGCAAAGCAGTGCGACAAAAAACAATACAGAGTTACACATGGGAAATAAACAAACGTACAGTCAATAACATAATAGAAAATCTATATACAGAGTGCAAATGTAGTGCAAAATGCAGTAAGGTTAGGAAGACAATAAATAGGCCATAGTGGCTAAATAAATTACAGATTAGCATTATCACTGGAATGATGGAATGTGCAAATGATGATGTGCAAATAGAGATACTGGAGTGCAAAATGAGAGGAAGTTAAAAAAATAAATATGGGGATGAGGTAGTAGGGTGGGCTATTTACAGAAGGGCTATATACAGGTGCAGTGATCGATAAGCAGCTTTGACAGCTGATGCTTAAAGTTAGTGAGGGAGATAGGAACCTCTAGCTTCAAGGATTGTTGCAATTCGTTCCAGTCATTGGCAGCAGAGAACTGGAAGGAATGGCGGCCAAAGGAGGTGTTGGCTCTGACAATTTCCATGATTTACATTTATAAATAATTGTGTGTTTGGATCAGAAATTTCATTTTGATCTATCAAATAACTGATGGACACAGTAATATTTCAGTAGTGAAATGAGGTTTATTGGATTAACAGAAAATGTGCAATATGCATCAAAATTAGACAGGTGCATAAATTTGGGCACCCCAACAGAAAAATCACATCAATATTTAGTAGAGCCTCCTTTTGCTAAAATAACATCCTCTAGACGTTTCCTATAGCCTCTAATGAGTGTCTGGATTCTGGATGAAGGTATTTTGGACCATTCCTCATTACAAAACATCTCCAGTTCAGTTAGGTTTGATGGTTGCCGAGCATGGACAGCCCGCTTCAAATCATCCCACAGATTCTCAATGATATCCAGGTCTGGGGACTGGGATGGCCATTCCAGAACATTGTACTTGTTCCTCTGCATAAATGCCCGGGTAGATTTTGAGCAGTGTTTTGGGTCGTTGTCTTGTTGAAATATCCAGCCCCGGCGTAACTTCAACTTTGTGACTGATTCTTCAACATTATTCCCAAGAATCTGCTAATATTGAGTGGAATCCATGCGACCCTCAACTTTAACAAGATTCCCAGTACCGGCACTGGCCACACAGCCCCACAGCATGATGGAACCCCCACCAAATTTGACTGTGGGTAGCAAGTGTTTTTCTTGGAACGCTGTGTTCTTTTGCCGCCATGCATAACGGCCCTTGTTATGACCAAATAACTCAATCTTTGTTTCATCAGTCCACAGCACCTTATTCCAAAATGAAGCTGGCTTGTCCTCAAGCAACTCTGTTTGTGGCGTGTGTGCAGAAAAGGCTTCTTCCGCATCACTCTCCTGTACAGCTTCTCCTTGTGCAAAGTGCGCTGAATTGTTGAACGATGCACAGTGACACCATCTGCAGCAAAATGATGTTGTAGGTCTTTGGAGGTGGTCTGTGGGCTGTTTTTGACCGTTCTCACCATCCTTCGCCTTTGCCTCTCCGATATTTTACTTGGCCTGCCACTTCTGGCCTTAACAAGAACATTGCCTGTGGTCTTCCATTTCCTCACTATGTTCCTCACAGTGGACACTGACAGCTTACATCTCTGCGATAGCTTTTTGTAGCCTTCCCCTAAACCATAATGTTGAACAATCTTTGTTTTCAGGTCATTTGAGAGTTGTTTTCAGGCCCCCATGTTGCCACTCTTCAGAGGAGAGTCAAAGAGAACAACAACTTGCAATTGGCCACCTTAAATACCTTTTCTCATGATTGGATGCACTTGTCTATGAAGTTCAAGGCTTAATGAGCTCACCAAACCAATTGTGTGTTCCAATTAATCAGTGCTAAGTAGTTACAGGTATTCAAATCAACAGAATGACAAGGGTGCCCAAATTTTTGCATAGCCTATTTTTCACATCTGATTTAATTTCATACAACTTAATATTGCTACACTAAAAATCTTACCCCAGTACTCAGCTTTTATTAGAAAATGAATGGCATGCCACTGTGATCATTTTCTGTGACGACAGAGTAAATTATTATGCAGCCTCAGAGGGGTGCCCAAACTTTTTCATACTACTGTACCTGCTGGAGCGCATGCTACGGGTGGGTGTTGCTATGGTGACCAGCGAGCTGAGATAAGGCGGGAATTTACCTAATAAAGACTTATAGATGACCTGGAGCCAGTGGGTTAGGCAACGAATATGTAGTGAGGGCCAGCCAACGAGAGAATACAGGTCGCAGTGGTGGGTAGTATATGGGGCTTTGGTAACAAAACGGATGGCACTGTGATAGACTACATCCAATTTGCTGAGTAGAGTGTTGGAGGCAATTTTGTAAATGACATCGCCGAAGTCAAGGATCGGTAGGATGGTAAGTTTTACAAGGGCATGTTTGGCAGCATGAGTGAAGGAGGCTTTGTTGCGAAATAGGAAGCCGATTCTAGATTTAATTTTGGATTGGAGATGGTTAATGTGAGTCTGGAAGTTGAGTTTACAGTCTAACCAGACGCCTAGGTATTTGTAGTTGTCCACATATTCTAAGTCAGACCCGTCGAGAGTAGTGTTGATAGTCCGGTGGGCGGGTGCGGGCAACGTTCTATTGAAGAGCATGCATTTAGTCTTACTAGCATTTAAGAGCAGTTGGAGGCCACGGAAGGAGTGTGGCCTCCAACTGCCCGCTCGATGTAGACGCTGGCGCCGTGGAAGCTGCGGAATGGTTTGATACAGACCGTTGTGTGGCGCGCAGAGGACAGGTTGGGTTCCAGGACGACCCGAAGCGCCTGGCCCGGGTAGACCCACTCCACCGAACCCTGCTGCACAGTCCGCGAGTTAACCTCAGTCTCACGCGCCAAGCCACTACAATCCAAGAACAAGGAGTTCAAATGGGCACACTCCCTCAGAAATCAATGTAGGTCATAAAATATCCAAGTAATGTTTTATTATTTTTTACAAAAAACGATTGATATGCTAACTGCAAGTATTGATTTTGCAAGTATTGGTAGTTGTTGCAATAATATGCAACAATAGGAATACAAAATGACATGAAAACGATTAGAATATTGGTATAAACAGATAATAATTATAAATATTTAGACAACAAAGTATTTAGAATGTCCCAACGCAATCCCAAAGTCAAATACCAGTTTGAACTTCTGGCTACTAAAAAAGCATTATTAATTAACAATGAAATAAAACTAAAATATATATAATCCACAGAAATAAATACAATTCCTCACCTTCCACTCCAGCTGCATAGGTATGCCGCGCAGGGAGACAAACAGCAGAGGAACAGTAAATACATGAATATCATCCTTAGAGTTGGCGACATTGCAACCGCCAAATATAGGAATAAAAATAGAATCCAAAATCAACTTGTTGAGAAAACATCACCAATGTTCCGCTCCAATCCTTCTGCAAGCTCACTGAGATGCTTTCTGTGGACGCCTGTGACTGACGCTGCGGCTGCATTGTAGGAATAGTAATGTCACCCTAGCCCCCTGACAGCATTGATAGAAAAGTGTTGTCCTCGCTGTGTGTCTGTGTGTATGTGAGTGCGTGCGTGTGTGATGATGTTGTGATTTAATTAAATTCTATAATTTAATTATAGAAGTTGTGTGAGATGGATAAAACAACATGTAGCCTATTTGTGGCAGATTGTAGGTATAGGCTATCAATCGGAATAGCCTATGGGTCCAAGAATCGAAAAAGCTTGACGAAAACGTAATTATTAAAAAAATGCAACCGCATTAATTAGACCTATGTTTCTTTACTTAGGCCAGTATTGATACGTAGGCTAGTATTGATGCGTATTTTCCGAACACTTTATATTTGCACATTTAACCCCTAAACATTGGCATATAAGTAAATACCTTATACAATAAATGAATAACAAAATAATACGATGTTTTTTTAAATAAATAATTGAAATCGCATTTTGCCTACGATTCATTTTACAGAACCAAGCCTAACGGCCACAGATAGCCTAACTTGGGTGGAGAGTGGGGGTGAAGGGGGGGGGGGGGGGGTGAATAACGGTAATGATGACGAAATCCATTCCCAGTTGTAGCCAACTAGGAACAGGCCCAGGCCAAGACCTGAAAAAGGCACAACATATTTTTGGTACTTGGGCTCTATCTAGTGGTCGTGTACATGTAACGCGCATCTGGAAAATGCAGGACATGCGCGCCTAGTTTATCAGGGTTAAAACTTGTGGACAAAATAGCAATTATTCTGTGCCCAAGCAACAAAAGGTGCAAGTCAAGTCCATGGCGACATCTTGCGGGGGTATCCAGTACCCACATGTGTATAATAGTGTTGATTGGTCACAGGACTTGGTTGGCCCCCTCCAGTGGTGCGAGATCAAAGGCTTATGCGTTTTGTTGGGCATGTGGTTGGATAAATTGCACTCATATGAAGAATTTAGCCAGATGTGTCCTTTCCTCAACCAGGTGGAAATTTAACAGACATAGACCTACTGTGTAGTATAACATACACCGCCTATAGGCTTTTTTTCTTTTTAAATTTAACTAAGGGATAAAATAGGGAAGTTTTTAGTCATTTTAAACATTAATAATGTTTGTATTTCTTAACCTGCACTATTATAAATGTAGTCAATAAAAAGTATTACAAACTATACTCAGGAATAGCTATAATTTTCAATTGTCTATCTTAAGTGCCTCGCGCTGTTGTCACAGCCAGGTTCATTTTCACGTGTTCTGAGGCCGGAGCCCAGTCCACTGGAGAGAGCAACATGAATGGACACTTTGTTAATCCACCAAAAGAGAGAGAATAACCCTCTAGTGGCATTCAGCTCCCGGATTGACTGAATTCTACAGAACTCTGGTGGTTCAGTGTCCCATAGGGGCAGACTAGCCATCTGACATTTTGGGCAAATGCCAGATGGGCTGGTCCATTTTATGCCTGTCTAAATTATCATTATCTGGCTAATAATGGAGGCCTCAAACAATAAAATGTGCTCGTTTGTGTACCTCGATTAAAATAATGGGCCAGTGTGTTAGAAATGCCAGAGATGATTCTGGTCGGAGTTGGCCTCTAGCTCAGCTCCAGCACTGTAACATTTAGGTCTCCCTGCAGGCATGTCATTTTTTATATGTTTTTTTTTGATAATCTGTCCATAAGACGCATTACGCTAAATGGCAATATTATTATTTTTCTTTAATAAAAACTCCTTTAAAATGTTACTAATTCATGTAAAATTTCATTAAAAGGTTGGGGGCCAATTCAAGATCCAAATGATGAAGCAGTCTGTGGCCCCATGTGTGCCATTTCTTTGGGCAGTCCGTCTATAGACCTACGAATAATAAGTAAAGTTATTAAATATAGACTACATACATGCACGTCCTTGTCTGCTAATCAAGAACCCGTGCGAATATCCCTCTAGATTGTGAACAAATTATTATAAAAGACAATATTTGTATAACGAGCAATAGGATCATCAAAACTCATTAGCACGCACTATGACCAATTATTCAGAGCAAAAACGGTATTAATTCATTAAATGTTATGTAGCCTAATTGAAGTAACCCTACCATTTCGGCCATGACAAGTCCTGTTCTTAAACTGTAGGTTAAAAGATTCTTGACAACTAATTGTTTGCTTGAAGAAACCTTCCCAAAATCTCGCTTAATCACCGTCCCATTTAATTATCTTGTTCGAAGATTTCTTCAAGCAAACAATGTTGTGTCAAGAAAAATCCCTTGACATGTAGTTTTGAATAACGCATAAAACAATTCCCAAATGGATAATTGTATAAACCAACAAAATACATTTTACAAATTATTACCTCAAATCCCAAAACAAATTAACTCAGCATCGGAAACTGATGTATTTTGCGCGTGCATTGTCCTAAAGCAGTTTAGTGAAAGTCATAATTTAAATCTCTAATCCCAGTCCCAGCTGTGCTGAACTGATTTGACACACATCAGGGAGTCCAGGGAACAATTCAACCGCCAGCTCCAATTACACTGGTTGCTGCACCGGCACACAGAGCCGCGTATTAGGGTAATCGTTAAGTATAGGTCAAGATCGTCCATTGAACTTTATCTGAGATACATTTTCACACGAATACTCTCGATTTATTGCATAGAATATGCTATGTACAATGGAAGGTCTTTTCCAAATATGTACTATTTACTATCTACTAGAGTAGGCCTACATGCATGTATATCCTTGCAATTATGTTATTACATAATGGGAAAATATTTTTTTAAAATTTAGTTTTCACCATGTACAGAAAATGGCATGAAACGTTAGGGAAAGTTTGTATTGCAAGTCCTTATTGCTATATTAAATAACAGCTATGTGCCTGACATAGGACTATACTTCTATAGCCTACCACATTTAAACCAGGCTGAACTTATAGTCCCATCGAAAGGTGAGGAAATGTAGCACTCAATATATTTAAAAGTTTAAATGAAAATAGAAAAGACGAAATAGTTCACCAAAAATAATATTCAAATAGACATGTTTATTTTGGTCATTATTACATTAAATACTTTGGCATAATACATATTAAACATACAACTCTGGATATAGTTAGGGCTATATAAAATGTATCTGAAATTATAATGATTAAGCTATTACCAACTTCTTACGAATAGCTGTTGCATTGTTAGTCATATTATGTGAAGCAGATATACGAAATGAAGTCATCTTTTATCTTTGAAAAAACCTTTGTCTGTGCTGCTCTCTTTGATGGTGACTGTCAAAAAGTTCGTTGTCACATCTGTAACCACCACCTTCTCAACGTTATCTAGACTTGGCCTCCAAGACACCGCTGACTGTTCTCCAGAACTCCTCGATGCAGGTGATTTGGCGACGTCAATGGGCCTAGACTGTTGCATTGATGAAGAAGAGTCACTGGCTCCGTATAAATGGTTTTGGGACACATGCTTCAGTTTGGGGTGTAGGATGGACACGCCCCCGGGGCATTCTAAAGTCCTGCGGCTCTGGTGATTGAGTCTAGCCTTATGGACAAGTCTACCGTCGTGGCCATGGGTGCCAGGATGGGACACCGCCCCCACCCGTCTTTGTGCATGGTTTGATTTTGGCTCAATGCTCGTCCCCTCTTGAAACCTGCGCGTCAACTGGATGACACTTCTTTCAGACGTTTCGCCTTCATGATGACGATGTCTGGGCATTTTAGACAGACCGTATGGAGCCTGTTGCTCCTCTAACCGACTTCTCTTCACGGTCTCTTCTGTTGGACAGATGTCTGGCTCTATGTTGATTCGTAAACGTAACTTGGTTTTAGGTCCTCTTTTTTTAGGGACGTTGACAAATTCCTCAGCCATGAATGGGGGCGGAGGCGCCGGTCGCGGCCTTCTCTCTGGCTCTGATGGTCTGACCCTCACGCTCTCTCCTCGGTTGACCGTGCTAGGGGGGAAGATTGTGGGCACGACAGCCCGCAGTCCCTCTCGAGCTCTCGGTGTAATCATAGGCTCCGGAACGGGGTATGAAACACGAATCCCCCTTGGCATTTCTCTTCTGTATTCATAAATCTTTGCTGTGGCTTTCACTTTTGCCTGTATAAAGGTGGTCAAGTTAGATAAGTATGGTGTTTCATAAACATGTACTTGGAGGGCTAAATCAGTTATTTATAGGCCATATCATTGCAGATATTTAAACGATGAAATAGACCTATAGCCAATTCGATATTGTTCATCCACATGCAATTTCACTACAGCAAAATAATTGCTACGATGCCAATTTTGTAATGAATGCAAGTGGCTTACTTTCTGTTTGATAGCCAACATTTTCATTATCAACACTTGCATTCACTCTTGCGATACATTTATTTCCCCACTGTAACTTGGAAATCGGTATTACTTTGTTAAACATGGACTTTGAACTACAGCATCAAAACAACGGAAATGAAAGCTGAGGTAAAAAAAAATAAGAAAAAAGATCAAGATAAGAGACAATGTTCCACTTTAATCTATTTATTAGCTCAATGTCAGACATTTTGTAGCCTGACATTCTATCAGACCACGCGATTCATGATTAAATTATCGGAAAACATAGGCGATGAGTATGAAACGATGGACTATCTAACTGTCACTGTTTAAGTCCCCCACCTTAAGCAGAAATGTCTCCGGCTTCGGTCCCCTCTTCTTAGGCCCAAATAACTCACTTTCACGCTCCCTGTGAAATAAATACATCATTTTCGTATGAAACCTAACTCGCTAGTCTTATTTGAGTTATGTTAAATGCGTGTCGTCTGTTGGGGATAGCCCCAGATGCCATATTCTCACTCTGCCTGAAGAGGCCTGCTGTGCTGTCAAAACCTTACCTCTCTTCGAATGCAGCGAAGAGGCGCGCATCTAGAATGTTTTCCTCCGGTTCCCAGGTGCTATATCTATTCAAAAGAACGATATGGTAGCGTAAGATGAGTGTCACATTTGTGGCGAAAGCGTTCACCAAATGAAACAATGTCGGCTGAGAATCTCGTTGCTTTCATTCTGGCATAGCCTAGCACAGCGATGTACGTATGTGGAGATAGCAATCTGCTAATGTTAGCAACACTATTGTCCTGTGCTTGTGCGTTAAAATAGCTTAAGCAAAATACGCAAACGTTACCAAAACCATGCCCGTTACGCAATCAACAAACCTCGGTTACATAGACTAAACATGTCATGAACACACGTTGATGCACATAAAAACAAGCATTCAAGAGATAAAACGACACGCTGGAGGCTCTGCTGCCTGCTTCCAAACCAGTATGCTGCCTTCTCACTTTTTAGACCAGCCCTTCCATTTCACAAGGTATTCCATTCGACCCTGCAAGTATAAGAACAAATAGGGATAGAATTAGGCCTATTTATTGTCGATGAAATGTAACTGCGATGGTGCACAAACACACGATTAGCATACATTATTGCTTGAAACGCGGAGTTGTAACGAAAATAAACCGCATACTCTTCTTATGCGTCGTTTGATGATGGACTCGGCAGCAAATACTCGCTCTCCAACAGCCGATAGCTCCATGTTTACAGGCTTTTTTTTCTTTCTACTTGCCTAGCTGTTTAATGCCACATATCCCATAATACGCACAGTGAGGAAGACGTCATCACGTTTTTTTATGGGTTGCCAGGCACCACAGTCGGTGGGACCTTTTCTGGTAGAGCGCATTGGCTCAGCTGTTGCTACGTGCGCTGGGTTGCTAAGTGAAGGGGAGGAGTTAATTCATCTTGAGTCTAAGGAAGTGACGCTGATTTGGCGGTAGTCTGGTTTGTGCACAGGAATGTTTTTGACAAAGGCGAATAAATAACCCAGTCTGAATATGGCACACCAAAATATTATTCATTTGAAAATAATTTGTTAATTTATATTAATTGTATAGTTTACCCAACCTCTTACCTTGCATTGCAACTATTTTATTGAACAGACCTGTAAATAGCCACTCATCGGCATTTAGAAATATAAAGAAGTGCATCAATTAATTTGATATGAAAATATCAAAGTGAGAATCAATAAGAACATGACCCGGAGGATCGATTGTATTTCCCCCAAATCCAACTGATAGGCCAGTAATCCCATCCACTAACCTAAATACAAATGCATAGGATAGCTATGTCTCAAAATGCATATTTCATGTGTAGCCTAGAGATGGGAAAGTATGTTATTTTACATTCTTACGCTATTGTTCATTAATGTCCAACTACGTGAGGCTAAAATTGACCTTTCAAGTTGTATCATTTTCATGAAGATATTGTTTGTTTTTCAAAGCTAATTTACCTTATTGTGGGGTGCCGAATCACGGGTCATTTGGTCGTCTGATAGTCTTTTAAAAACTAATTCGGATTAAGAAGAGTTGAATGTTAAGTTTTACTGTCTGAAGATGAATAGGTAAACACATATTTCACATAACTTTGCCATAGAAATATGAACATATGATTACAAATCCATAAAACGAATAAACTGGTTTCTGGAAGAAGAAAAAAAGACATGATAATGACATATAACTTAAACAATAGTCAAGCGCAATGCAATAATAATAATAATAATAGTAATACTTACTAATAATAATGATACATTATTATCAATCATTTATTATGTTGGTTTGTAAAAAATGTATACCAGTTTTTGTTTTTACTGTAACGAATGTTATTGTTTATTATAATTATTATTATTACCAAGACTATTTGGTTGCTTTAACTGTCTCATTAACGTGTATATCTTTTAGTCTTTGTTTTAGGCTTTGTGTTTTTCATAATGAATTTATTTTTATAATGCATTTTTATACAAGAGCAAAGAATAATAGGATGTAGGCCTCCTATAATAAAGAGATACACTCTGAGATCTGAAACATATCTTACAGAAACATATATTCATTTTAAACCTATAGTATTCGAAAAGAAATGTGTCTATTAGTCCTCGTTAGGTAACTCATTAAACAAATTAATACAAATATAAACCCCTTGAGTTCCGTCCCTTGAGCCATGCAAATTACAGCCTTTCTTTGGTGAAAAATAAAGGGCAATGAAGGCAGAGCTATGGGTGAACTTGGTCAAGAATTAAATAAGGATGAAACTGCGAAAACTCGCGTTTGTTATATTCTGTATGTATGTTAGAGTATGCCTGAGTCATTATAGTACAGTGGAATTCAAGTACACATCAAAGGTTTAACTTGTTCAGAAAAGGACATAGGGAAAATTCAATTTGTACACAACTAAACACGTTGTAAGAGAATAATCTATAGAAAAAGGGCCGAGTTATCAAAAAAAATCATACGAGAAATGAAAAAATAATGAGACAGAGAGATATTTTTGAATTTGATTTAGATAGAGAGAGAGAGCGAGAGAGAGAGAGGGAGAGATAACGTGAGAGAGACTTGCATATCATACTAAACATTACATTATAGGTATTTTACAATTTTGTATAACGAAATTATGGAAGGTTTATGTCAACAATGTGAATTGATATATGACTAAATTACTCAGGCACAATATCAATAGAAACAGGGAAAGCTGGCTTTTACACCATTACAGTTTATTACTGAATAGAATAAACATGGCTAGTGTGTACAATGTTTGTTAATATAGTGTTTATAATGCCATAGCGGTTCATCAAACCGAAAATATGCTTCCGAGGGTTTGGAAAGAAAACGCTCGTGCGTTGGCGAATGGCTCTAGAGCCTATGCGAAGGGGAGAGGAGCATGTACATCGAATTTGTTCCATATTTGACCTTCAGATGCCAGATTATTTCGCTCTACACTGTTACCCAAGAACACATGTTTAACATAACACGTAGATATGGCCACTGTAGCCGTATTACGGACGAGGAGACAAAGGAGGGTGGATAAATGACCCATTGGTTGTCGTCGAAATACTATGGCACCACCATTTTGATATGTTCAAACCATGAGACCGACATTTCAGCGCAATGTGGGTATTAAAACGACTACATTTGAAGGATACGCTTTACGTCTAGAAGCGGTAACGCCTAACTGCAGGACTCCATATTTGGTGGTGTCGATGATTGGTCTCAGCTTTACTGCAGTGCAGCAATGGCGACAGCCATACATGGATACACAGTGCGAGTTGGTAAAATATTATTGGCTCGCTCGTTTCTGGGCAACCGCCGTTACACAGCTCACTGCTCGCAAGCGCTGTTCGCTGTCCTACTTTCATGGAGGACATTATCTGATGTGCAAAACGTGTAGCCTGAGTAAGAGGAAAACCACAGACACACATAACAGACATGTATGTTTTCAGCTCGAGAAGAAGAACCACAGCCTCGAAGCAAACTGAATTTACTGTGTCTCTCTCTCTCCCTCTCTCTCTCGTGTTTATGCAACAACGATGTTGCAAATACATCTTGGCGGATTGTATTGGTGTTTGTGCATGATATAACACAAAATAAATATTATTCACAAATTGTATTTAATTGACTTATTTATGAATCCTTTATCATTCCAGTGGTATATAGGCGTATGCGACAGCCCCCCATCAGAAGTGATCATCAAAATATGTTAATAAAAAATACACAAAAACAGTCATTCGAATTGATTGGCGTTATTAGTAGTTGTTTGCCATAGTCTACATGGCAAATACGCCTTGCAGTAGGCTACGTCTGTAAATGTAAGATGATACAGCGATGGCTGGTCGCATTGGAAGGTAGTGGCGTGGTGATAAAGGGGGAATGTGAAACATCGCACTTGTTCTATTTATATGCTCCAACGTGTACAACGAGGTTTCTGTTTAACGACAGAAAGCTGAGTCATCTCAGAGTCATGCGTGTCAGTCATATCTCAGGTTCATACAATCTCTTATGCGATCTTGAGGTTGGCTATTTCTATAATGTCCTTCACTTTTAAAGATAGACCTATGGGTATTTTCTTGTTCCATTCCTCTGGCCAGTCTTGTAGCCTAATTACATATTCTTCAAATTGCCCGACAAGTGCCTCACCATATATGACTGTGTGTATGAGTGGCAAATGCAAAAATGTGCTACCTTGAATCAATGGTTATTCAGCTTCCACAATAATATCATCCTTTTTAGTTACAGAACTTTTTCACTAAAATGGTTCTTAAAGGATTTGTTGATGGTTCCTTTGTTGGGTGAAAGGGTTCTACCTGGACCAAAAAGGGTTCTGCCTGGAACTAAAATAGGTTATCCTTTAGAGACAGCAGAATAACACTTTATAGGCCAATTTTTATAAGAGTATGTATGTCCGACTCCCCATATATTTCTACCTCTTTTCCGATATTTATCATCATCAATTTGCTATCCAACACTACCACCTTGATTGAAAATAGACTTGCTGATGAATTTCGATTAAGCATTTCTGTTTTTTACTATTCATGTGCATATGTCCAAAACAACGGTTGTTCGTTCCCCTTACTAGTGATTCTGTCTTTCATTAAAATCAAATACAATTTCTCGAAATGTGCCTACGTTTGAGTTGCATTTGTCTATGTTACACTTGGTAATAAACTAAAATGGCGTGCTTCTTCGGTCAGTAATCAAATTCAGAATGGGATCCTGTATTGAAACTGACATGGAACGCCCATTGCACTACTCAAATCTGTAGTTTATTAAGCTACACCTCCAACTCAGCGCGTTATGCCGAGCGACCATTTCATACACCGCAAAGCCCCTGCGAACATTCGATCCGCTGCTTGAAGCGGGTATAGACGAGAGAAAATGGCTGTCTCAGTTTCAACAAGTTACACATGCAGTGTATGAATAATGGAAAATGTGACTATAGGGCTAAGATATTTTCCCAAAAAAATGACTTATAAACGTAGATGCAATAAAGCTAGCCTCTAACCCTTGCGTCTACAACGGATTCCAGTGCAAACCAAATGGAGACTGATAAAAGCTGGCTATGAGCCGAATTGTTTCATGATAAACATTAGTTCAGTTACTTCAGATGTAAACATCAAAAACATTTCAAACGGAAAACGGAAAACAATCTCCTAGGCTACTTGGGGGACAGTTGGAAATTAGATGCCTCAACAAACGAAATGTAGCCTATAGCTTCATTCACCTCGATAAAGTCATCATTCCTCAAATGCATGATGAAAACACGCACATCAATTAATTGAACCTTTTCTATATGGTTCACCAAACGAAGAGAAGAACCATTAGCCTATGATACAATAGACAAATTCTCTAAGGAACTTAGCCTAATGATATCCGATAAAGAACCATTGACGCTTTTTAAAATGATATAGGCTATACTAACTCGATTACAATACAGTTATACACATTAACCTACAAAATAACATGTCTAAAACATGGACAATGCACACTTGAGAGCTTTGAATTCCTAACGTTGAGATTAAGCCCAAAGTGAGATTTCAAACAAAATTGTAACAAATGCAAATAAGGGAAAGGGCTGTCAGTGAGCCTGTAAAGACAACGATATAGTCAATCTGATCAGACACAAATCTATGGCGAAACGGTGTTCCATTCAATGGACAATTTCAATATTTCTTGGCACGATATATCCTAGAGAGCAATTCAGAGGGACAGCGCTGCGCTCAAAAACTCTGTTTGGTTTTGTGTATGTATGAGAGATATCTGAAAAAATATGAAACAACATTTTATAGTTTACAAAAAAGTTGAATGTGTAATTTGTCTTTTGTGCATGGATCAAATGGAGGGAATTCAATTTAGAAGCGAATTAACGCATTCCAAAAGAGAATTGCTGAAAGGATTTTATTTGTCCCTGCTTTTTAGATTACTATAACCAACTATTTCGAAAAAGGCTTTCAAATAAGGCCATCACCTGACCCTCCCCATTTGCATTTATTATAGGAGCAATTAGGGAACATTTACTGTCTTGCTCAAGGGCACCTCGGCCGTTTGTTTTTTTACCTAGTTGTCTCTGGGATTCGAACCAGCAACATTTCAGCAACTGGACAAACACTCTTAACCGCTAGGCTACCAGCCGATGAAACATTTCTCAAGATGTGTTTAATTGGTCCGACAAACTTGACAAATCTATCTGTTCCAAGGTTGAATGGCACACTCCCAGTGCCGAAAAACATTATTTGATCTTCAACTCCCATTGAAAGACCTGGGCATATTTTCCACTCCAGTCTATGTTCTTTCACAATGTAATGGTTAGACTGGTTTTAGATTAGGCATATAGATACGGTCATTACCCATATTATGAAGTCTAAACAAGCCATACAACATGTTTTGATGTTAATGTAACGTTTATGTATAGGCATACTCCCTCCCAATATAGGTATGTCTGCTTTCCTTGTTTCCTTGTTACACTTGAATCCTTGAGAAGCGCGCTCGCGTGTGAACTCGAAGTTCCAGTAAACAATACATTACACATTTTGAGCCAGAATTCTAGTTATGTGCGCTTTTTTCCAACTGCATTCGCGCCTTCATTTGGGTTACCATGCACATCTGAACAGAGGTAGGCCTACATCTCAAATGGTCTTTAGGCATTTGAATTTGGAAACCCTAGACACAGTTCACAAATCTATAATTCCCACTGCACGTTTCCCACCAAAAGATATGGCAACCTGACACATCTCACAGCCTATAAATTGGCCTAATTGTACATGGATTGACTGCATGCTCTAGAGGAGCCTCCTAGATAGGCCAAGGTTATGTGTGTGGGGAAAAGAAAATAGGGTTATCACAACAACCGTAGACAAGGCCTACCACCCCATGACAGAACTTACCTGAAGGACATGTCTTGCATCTAGTCAGGCCAAGCCAGACGTTGCTGAAAAGGCACAGCTCAGTGAGTTTGACAAAGCCATTGTTGTGTTCTTACAAAAATGGAGTGGGTGTGGGAATACATCACTGGTAGCCTACATCAAACAGGCTACAAATGTGCAGCTGTGCGTCTTATTCAAAGTGAATGTACAAGACTTGAGACTTGGTTGATAGATGTGAACGCTTAATAGAGGTCTTCCTTCCCACTCCACAAAGCCTTTCACATTGTGATACAAGGGGTATCACAATGTGAAATTCCATAATACCCTCACCTCCCGGCTATGTGGTGGTTCTGACTACATTCCTGCCAAGGGTCAAGCTGTCTTTGCTCTAACAAAAAAATAACCCATCAGTAAAGTAGTAATAACACAAGTGCCGAGAACAGTTATTTAACAATTGTTTAAGACAGAAGGCCCTTTGTTGTGGATTGTATATGTGCTTAAGCAACTTCATATGTGGTTCCATTCAGAGGTCACATTATTACCAACCTTAATGTTTTTTAAAGGAAAGTTAGCAACAACAAAAAAAGAAAACAAAATGTGGTTGGTAGCCTATAGGGCCTACATATTAACTTTAGTTAAAAAATAACGAACATCACATGGCATATAAGCAGAATAAAGTGAATAATTATTTTTAAAAACATATATACCATTTTTGGGGGGGTAGTTGAAGGCAATTATAATGCCTGTTACAATATGTCAGTCTGTACAAATAAAGGAATTTGTCCCATACTGACTGAAACAGTACTTCAATTCATTAGCTTTAAGCACTGAAAGCCATGCACAGCATGTCCCCATAGCAGGCCAAAGTCAGACAATGTCAGAGAATGTCAGTTCTCTTGCTTTATTGTAAAACATACCATAGCTGTGCCAACAGTACTAATTCCAGCCCCTCCCCGGAACACAAGTTAAAACAATTATTTTGCCTTTCAACCAACAAGTGCAGGGAAATGTTACCTGGCTCCAACAAATCAAGGATTCAAAAAGTTACAAAGTTATGCAAAATGTTGTACAGACAGGTATAAGATGTTCCACATCTAATGCAGAGGGCATATAAGTGAGCTTAGTTTTGGACAGCAAAATAATAATGATAATAAATAATAGCTGTTTAATCATTATCATCATAACAATCATATGTAAATCCATAATCCGCCATAGTTATTTTTCTTGCTTTGCATTCAGTGTGCATCAAAGGCAATTTAGACTGTAATGTAGGTTACATCCAACAAGGTTTCAAAGACAGAAGAAAGTACTCTAACATATACTTTAGCAGCAATATCAAAATAGCTTGTGCTCATTGGATTATGTGTGTTAGGATCAAAATACCAGCCTCTAAACATAAGCGACTCACAATTAGCTTTAATATTTCGCACAGAGATGGGTGTTAGAAAACACTGAAAATACACATCTACGGCTAGTAACCCAGGTATCTTCGATAAGCTAAAGACAGAGTAGTTATACATGTCAATCTATCAGGCCTTTGTAAAGCAAGTGTCAATCACAAGTTAAGATGAATGGCCCCACTGTATATGTGAAATGCAGAGGAGGCTGGTGGGAGGGGCTATAGGAGGACATAGTCATTGTAATGGATGGGATGGAATTAATGAAACGGAGTCAAACATGTGGTTTCCATATGTTTGATATGTTTGACTCCAATCCATTAATTCCATTCCAGTCATTACGATGAGCCTTTCTTTCTATAGCTCCTCCCACAAGCCTCCTCTGGTGAAATGTCACCTTGTCATAAGGTCAACTTAAATGCTAAAATAGTCCTACCTAGACCTGCCACAAATAGTCCTGCATAGACCTGCCACAAATAGTCCTACATAGACCTGCCACAAATAGTCCTACATAGACCTGCTGTATGGGCTTCATAGACCATCTGTGGGGTCTACACCAATGCAATACATCAACCTAATTAGGGTCACAACTTCACAAGTCAATAAATTAGAATTTCTCTTAAAGGAAATATTATCCAGTTGATAAATGAAAACGCTGGCCTTCATTACTCATTTCCTAAATGGTTTGCCTGCCTGCCTGCCACTGTCCAATTCAATAGTGCAAGTTATGTTATACACTTTGTTTTCCCAATAGGAAAACATACAATGTAGCAGCTCATGGCTAAGATTGACAGTTTGCTGAAGCCGGTGTTCAGTTAGTTGAAATATACAGTATGTGTGTAAC
Organism: Thymallus thymallus; assembly: GCA_023634145.1. Lineage (NCBI taxonomy): Eukaryota > Metazoa > Chordata > Actinopteri > Salmoniformes > Salmonidae > Thymallus > Thymallus thymallus. The sequence continues at coordinate 10,672,346 of CM042398.1, forward strand.
TCTAGTTTTCAAATGAGATTATTGGAGGATTTGTCAGAAGTTCGCTTCAATCTCATGTCAGAGTATAGCCCTCGGTGAAACTGGGTCTGTATAATGTTGCTGTGGGTGCCTGGCACACCCAACATTCATATTTGCATTTCTTCTTCCATTAATTTCTCCTGCACTCACAAACAATAACAAAACTCACCAATGTGAAATATGACACAGCAGCCTCAGACTGAGCACACCTGGCTGGAGTAGATTGTAAAGCAATGGAAATAAGTATAAATCGTATGGAGAATACATATACAGTACATAGTACAAATTAATATACAGAGAACAAGTATTTGATACACTGCCGATTTTGCAGGTTTTCCCACTTACAAATCATGTAGAAGTCTGTAATTTTATCATAGGTACTCTTCAACTGTGAGTGACGGAATCTAAAAAAAAAATCACATTGTATGATTTTTAAGTAATTAATTTGCATTTTATTGCATGACATAAGTATTTGATACATCAGAAAAGCAGAACTTAATATTTGGTACAGAAACCTTTGTTTGCAATTACAGAGATCATACGTTTCCTGTAGTTCTTGACCAGGTTTGCACACACTGCAGCAGGGATTTTGGCCCACTCCTCCATACAGACCTTCTCCAGATCCTTCAGGTTTCGGGGCTGTCGATGGGCAATACGGACTTTCAGCTCCCTCCAAAGATTTTCTATTGGGTTCAGGTCTGGAGACTGGCTAGGCCACTCCAGGACATTGAGATGCTTCTTACAGAGCCACTCCTTAGTTGCCCTGGCTGTGTTTTTCGGGTCGTTGTCATGCTGGAAGACCCAGCCACGACCCATCTTCAATGCTCTTACTGAGGGAAGGAGGTTGTTGGCCAAGATCATCCTCCCCTCAATACGGTGCAGTCGTCCTGTCCCCTTTGCAGAAAAGCATCCCCAAAGAATGATGTTTCCACCTCCATGCTTCACGGTTGGGATGGTGTTCTTGGGGTTGTACTCATCCTTCTTCTTCCTCCAAACACGGCGAGTGGAGTTTAGACCAAAAAGCTCTATTTTTGTCTCATCAGACCACATGACCTTCTCCCATTCCTCCTCTGGATCATCCAGATGGTCATTGGCAAACTTCAGACGGGACTGGACATGCTCTGGCTTGAGCAGGGGGACCTTGCATGCGCTGCAGGATTTTAATCCATGACGGCGTAGTGTGTTACTAATGGTTTTCTTTGAGACTGTGGTCCCAGCTCTCTTCAGGTCATTGACCAGGTCCTGCCGTGTAGTTCTGGGCTGATCCCTCACCTTCCTCGTGATCATTGATGCCCCACGAGGTGAGATCTTGCATGGTGCCCCAGACCGAGGGAGATTGACCGTCATCTTGAACTTCTTCCATTTTCTAATAATTGTGCCAACAGTTGTTGCCTTCTCACCAAGCTGCTTGCCTATTGTCCTGTAGCCCATCCCAGCCTTGTGCAGGTCTACAATTTTATCCCTGATGTCCTTACACAGCTCTCTGGTCTTGGCCATTGTGGAGAGGTTGGAGTCTGTTTGATTGAGTGTGTGGACAGGTGTCTTTTATACAGGTAATGAGTTCAAACAGGTGAAGTTAATACAGGTAATGAGTGGAGAACAGGAGGGCCTGTGAGAGCCGGAATTCTTACTGGTTGGTAGGTGATCAAATACTTATGTCATGCAATAAAATGCAAATTAATTATTTAAAAATCATACAATGTGATTTTCTGGATTTTTGTTTTAGATTCCGTCACTCACAGTTGAAGTGTACCTATGATAAAAATTACAGACCTCCACATGCTTTGTAAGTAGGAAAACCTGCAAAATCGGCAGTGTATCAAATACTTGTTCTCCCCACTGTACACACATAGGTGAATGCAATGAAGTGCTTTTAAATAGATCTTTGATCACCATAGTTACTCAACCTCTTCTACTTATGGACCAAAATAACCACCATTATTAAGTAGAACATACTGTATGTATAAAACGTCATACATCTCAGGCTAAACTCTTAGAAAAAAAGGTGCTATCTAGAACCTAAAAGGGTTATTCGGCTGTCCCCATAGGAGAACCCTTTTTAGAACTATTTTAGTTACAAGGTAGAACCCTTTTGGTTCCGGGTATAACCTTTTTGGGTTTTGTAGAAAGGGTTCTACATGGAACACAAAAGGGTTCTACTTGGAACCAGAAAGGGTTCTCATATGGGGACAGCCAAAGAACCCTTTTGGAACCCTTTTTTCTAAGAGTGTATACGTTTGGTATATACCATCAAACCACAACAGCAAAAGCTATTCTATGTGACTTGATATTTCATGATGGACATTTCACTAGTAATTTACATTCACCTGAATGCAGTCACTGAAATCCATGAGGGCACTTTCTTGGCTACCATATCACTGAAGAGCTGCAGTATAAAACATCATAAGAAACGTATTGATTTTGAATGATAAATTATAAATCTCCATATGTACAAATCTTCACGTTTCTTTTTACATATGCACATATTGAAAAGGTCGTCAAATCAGTAGTCCTCCATTTCGATTGTTCCAGGGACTGTTAAACAGAAACGTATTCCTTAAAAGTGACCGTGAGACAGTTTGTGGTGATGTCAGTGATGACAATGTTGCCCATAAAAGGAGAGAACTTTAAGACAGGCTCCTCTGTTGTTGTTGCTGTTGTTGTTGTGGTCATTGTTGTTGTCTCTGACTCCTGTAGCACTGGAGTTGGATCCTTAGGCTCTGGTTCTGGCTCTGGCTCTGGCTCTGGCACTGGCTCAGGTTCAGGTTGCTTTCTGGTTCTAGAACAGCTAAGATCCATAGGTTCTTCCTGACTGGTGCTGGTGTCCGTAACCTCATACCCATACCCGCTACTGCTGCTCTGGCGGGGGACAATGAGGTGGAGGTCCATGGGTTTGTCCTGGGGCAGAGTGGGCACAGCACTGGGGACAATGATGCTTCTGGAGCTCAGAAACTTTTTACACACACCCCTGTCCTCCTCGGGGTGGGACAGCTTGCGCTTGCAGTCAATATTTGGTGTGGGTAGTGTCCGCATCTGGTCCATAGGGCTAGGGGTGGGGAGGCTAGTATCCATCGCCCAGGAGGAAGGGGTTGGGTTGGTGGTTAGCTGTAGGGGATGATCATCCGGTAAGTCTGCCTGGCCCCTCGCAACCTCTGTGTTGTATTCCTCAGCCGTGCTGGGCGATGGTTTGGAGAAATGTCCTTCTTCTGGAGAGCGTTTCTTGGGATGCTCAGCGGCCGGAGGGGAACTGGCATTACAGATCTCTTTAGGGATATTGGTGGTCCCCTGTACCTTGGTCCTGTCTGACTGCTTGGTGTGTTGAGGTTTCTCTTCTCCAGTCATGTCTGAAGAGTGTTTACCCTTGGCCGCCCCAGCCTTGTTGCTGTCCATGTATTTGCTCATGACGATGACGATGCGTCCGTTCTTGTTTTTGTTTTTGATTATCTTCATCTTGCTGCTGACGGCGCTGGGTAGGGCTGCCTCCTTTGGACTGGGCTTCAGGGCGCATTCGCTCTCAGCCTCATTGACGCACACCGCTGGTTTCTCCATCTCTACCACCGTCATGTCTTTGACTTTGCTCAGGCAGCCTGTGTTTTTGTCGCGAACCCATTTCTGCTGCAGCGCTGGCGGCAGGTTCCACCCAGGGTTGGGATTGGTGGGCGGACTGGATTCCTGACCTTTGACCACCTCTTTGGACCTGGCGGACTGGGCGTTGTACATCTTGGGGTCAGGCTGGTAGTGGTGGTGTTTCTTGCTGTTGAGCTGATAGAATAACTTCTTCTTCCCGTTGCCTAGCTGGTCCGCTGGGACTTCCTGTTTGCTGGGCTGGTACTGGTGGTGCTTCTTGCTGTTCAGCTGGTACTGTTGGGGCTGGGAGCGGTGCATCTGGATTGAGTCTGATATGAGGTGGTTCTCGGCCTCCGGAGATGTCTCCTCAAATCCGGCAGGGATGCTGGATCTCCGTGCAAATGAGGGAAGCTGAAAAGGTCGGAAGACAATAGAAAGTTATTATTCTGGAAAAATTAAAGCACTCCTTTCATTTTTTATTGTTAGAGTTTAACTCATGAGGGAAATAGAAATGGCAAAAGACAACAAACAGGAATTTACTAAAAGTCTACATTGATGCTATGTTGCTTCTCATAACTAGTCCTCAGCCGTAGCCAGCAATCCAATCCAATTCAATAGGACATTATCAATCCCTTCAAGGGCAATTCATTGTCGGAGCACAAGAATACAATATCATTGCATAAATTATCCACATACTGTTGGTCTAAATGCAACACACAGGCCTTGGCTAATGGCTACATTTGTACATTGGGATTCAGATGTTTTCGGAACATTACATTAAGACATTCTAGTCCTTGGCTACCCTGGCATAAAGGACACAGACAACCAATCTATAACTTTGTGTGAGGAGAGCATCCAGTCATTGCTCTCCTCCTGGGATTCCTTCATCCATCTTCTCCGATCCCTCCCCCCTCCTTCTCTCTCCACTTCCCATGCATCCCTCCCCCCTCAGGCCACGAGAATGCTATTTCAGAAAGGGGCGGAGGACGCTATGTCTATAACCTCAAGGTCACTTAGGTGCCACTAGACATGTCACGCTTGATCCTTGATGTAAAACCATGTGTGGTTGTAGCAACGCGGTGTGTCTCTTAAAGGCCCACTTTTTACAGACATTTTTGAGGATTGTCAATCCTTGCATCCATTTCTCCAGCCTTATCCGTAAGCTTTGTAGCAAACCAAGTAGCAGGGCTGCCATTTTGTTGTTTTTCAAATTAAGGAGTGGGTCTTTAAGGGCTTGACAACTCGTAGTAATAAACGCAGTGGCTCTAAATCACTAGGCCGTTTGTAATTAAATCTGGCTCCAAGTGTGTTCCTACAAAATCCTCAACCTCAGGGAACTGGGTTCTGTGTTCTGTTATTATTTCACTTCTGCTTTGAATAATTTCGGAAAAGGAACAGTCTAGAGCTAACAAATTGCGCGCGTGAAAATGGAATGGCATACCAAATTTCCCATAGGCAACATGGTTATTAATCTGGGGAGGAGAAAATAACACTTGTAAAATCTAAAAAGGGAAACATCCATTTGCACATGTGGCTATTAGCATAAAATACAAATGAATGCACTCAAGCAATACTTCCAGAGCCTGAGGCAACAAACTGGGTTTCATGATGAGTGTGTAGGCCAGACCAGCTGGAGGACCCCATACCTCTCTCTCTCCTAATGCAAATCTACTCAAAATAACCACAGCTATAATGACAGGGATCTCCAAAACACCTGCACTGGTGTGTCACAGGAACTACTGTTCTCTCTCTCTGTCTCTCTTTCTGCAGTTCAGTGACATCGCAGTGGCATGACTGACTGAAAATCCCGTTATTTTTAAACATGTAACTATTAAACATAAAAACAATATGGACAATAAGGCAGGGATGATGACAGTTACCTGGACTAAGAGATGTTTTGGTTTTGGTCCACGTTTACGATATCCCATCAACTGTTCCTGTTTCTCTCTGTAAAAGATCATGAAAAATACATATATTTAAGAAATGTCCCCCTCTGGGATCAATAAAGTACCTATCTATCTATCTATCTATCTATCTATCTATCTATCTATCTATCTATCTATCTATCTATCTATCTATCTATCTATCTATCTATCTATCTATCTATCTATCTATCTATCTATCTATCTATCTATCTATGAGGGGGATGTTAGCATGAAACATCATGAGGGTGGATGTTAGCATGAAACATCATGAGGGTTGATGTTAGCATGAAACATCATGAGGGTTAAGGAGTTAGCATGAAACATCATGAGGGTGGATGTTAGCATCAAAACATCATTTTTTACATATTGACATACAGGTAGCTTTACAACATATGAATTAACTGTACATATTGACAGAGGTGCACAAACAAAACACACTTTGCAAATATATCTCTTTATTGGTCTAATTACTAATTTCGTAGCATCTCTAGACCAATTTATTTTTCAAAAACAGAAATTAAATGAATTTGGATCTCTTCAAGGTCAAAAGTTGAATTTTGATTTTGAAGGCTAATGAAGACTTGAGTGTGACCTGCTGCAAAGCATTCTGGTCCGTCTGTATTTGCATAACTCTCTCCATAGTAATATGCCCATCATTCCATATTCTCATTATAATGAAGGAATTCAATTAGTTCTACAGCAGGGGGAGAATCTCCCTCTCTCTTCAACATCCCCTCCCACAGTCAGTCCTTACACCTCCCTATGGTTCTGTCAAATCCTAATTAGGGTCACAAGGTGTGTATGAAATTAAATAAATACAGGGTTGAAGTGGGGTTTAGTGAAAATGAAATAACTGAAACACAACAGCATAAAGATGAGGTGAACCCAATGGTCTATTATTAACTATATATTCCCAAGTAAATTACATTTACTGAATAAATGAATTAATAACTAGATTCCAGAAGACTACGAAGAATAACATTATATTTGTTTGGGTTTACAAAACTCTCCCCCACAAAAAGCAGGAGAGAGCTGTGCAGGACGTTATTCTTCTGTTGTGATCATATGCACAGTCATGTCCATATGAAATAATTGCTCCCTGGTTGAGGCCTCGTAAATATAACCCACTAGCCCAGTGACAGCTGGACTCGACGCACCCACACGCTGCGCATTAGCGCATGTGGCTAACACACAGCATTAGTGTAGTAGCCATAGTATGCTACAGTATGAATGTGTAAGCAAAACACTGAGTAAACCCTTGGTGACACGTGAACTTTCTGCATCATAAAGCAATAACGTGGTGTGATTTTACACCGGAGACGTCCAGTGGGGCAACCTCCATTTACAGAAGATTTGGCAATTACAACCTCCCATGTCGATTCCCCTCCCCCATCCCCCGGGACCCGAGCAGAGCGAGCCGAACACACAGGCCTTCTTCCCTCCCCAAACAGCGCTGAGGCAGCGCTCTGAGGCCGAACGTCCAGCCTAGACACACACAATGCCGCCGGGGGACTAGAGAATATGAGGTCGCCCACTGGAAACGCCGGATAGCAGTGGATGTCAATTACGGTTTCCATAATGTGATACCCATCCCCCGTCCTTTAGGCCTTCAGCCTTCTATGTATTTTCCTGTCCCCACACCGACGTGAAACACGGAGTGGTGGTGGCCTATGGGGCGGGTAGCCTAGGTTATCCCGTGGGTGAGAGAGAGACCAGCCGCCTGCACCACGCAATGCTGTTGTGATACATTGTTGGAGTGAAATAACTGCGACATATGTGGTCATTAACGCAATCAAGTATGCATGCCATTGCATGTGTTTTAGGCTGCAGAAAATTGTTGCTTATAATCAACTATTATAGATACTCCAAAGGTTTTTTAGCTAATAAAAATATTATTTCGATCAAGTTATGTAGCCCAACGATAGGCCTAATCATTCGTCGCCTGAATCTAATTGTTGGAATCAGCCCATGTTTCGGACAACACAAGAGTGGTTTTGTCATTATAAGGACTTTCCCAATGATATATTCATTAATTGACTCACAGGGAGCAGACTACCAAAATAATATTTGGCCTATATGCGCAAATTCGTAGTTTATTCACAATAGCATCCGACCGCCGTTATTTCCTGCACCTGCACGACTTGGTCCCTTTTGACAGCAGCAAGTCTTTGATTGTAATAGGCTACACAATACACAAGCACGTAAACTATGCCTATAGGAAGATTGCTAATGAAGGATATTGACTTCATACATATATTTACATAGTTTATTGATGGACAACCTCACACCGAATGTCTAATTAAAACAACTTCCTCTGTTTATTTTGTGAAGATGTAGTAGTTCTTTGCATAGGACTAGCCTATTTTAACAGCCATGCAGTGAAGCATGGACTCCTTGAGACCAGCCCTTGACAACAAGCCCTGGAGTAGTCTAGGCTATTAAAATGCAGAATGCAGAATTTAATACAAAAACTATGCACACATGCGCGTATCTAATCAATCCATAAGCGTGTCTTTGGAGTTCTCCCAACATTCAAACACATCCCCCCATGGGAGGCTGAGTGGTGTATGAATAAAATGCGTTGCTACCCACCGCCCCCCTCCTCTCGTGACCATATAAGGGAATGACTCAACTCGACGCTGCTAGGCCATAACCAAAGTCTCACCTGTTTTGGAACGCCACGAGAAGGCGCGGGTCAAGGATGTTTTCCTCGGGTTCCCATGTATTGTATCTGAGAAAGAACAGAAAAACATATGTAATTCATGTTGAGAAAAACAACATAGGCTATTCCCTTTTACAATATAGAGGCTAAGGTTGTATCTCAATATAGTATGTGTTATGAAATATATACTGTTCTTGACTTTAGCCTATAATGTCGTTGCAACAGTTTTCATGCGTAAAGTAGCCTATACATCAGCATGTTCCAAAAATGTCTTATGGCCTACTAATAGGTTAATCTCTTGGATGATTCACTATGTCTGGCAAGGGAAGCCCATTCCAAAACAAATGCGGATAATGCCTGCCATAGCAAATAACTCTGGGTATGTCTCAAGTAGGCTACGCAAGAGAGAGAGAGCGAGAGAGAGAGCAGTACACAATTCAAAATACAGTGTATGGTCCCTGCTTTATCCAAACAGGAACTGTATAAAACCAATCATCTTTGCACTGTGCATCGAGTTACAGTCGGCCATTTTAACACCACTGTCTCGTAAATTCGCTGGCAGTGCAGAAATAATTAAAACGGGATTACATGGCTGTGCCTACCCCCTTCCCTCGCATAAATTAGTGAAGGCATCCGTATCGCTCTCCCTCTCTCTTTCTCGCTCTCTTTACTCCCCTCTATCTCTCTTTAGCGCGAGCGCGCATCCCCATAGCTGCCTTTTGAGCGATAATTTTTTGGGAGAAAAACAAAATCGGTTGGTGCCTGCACCATCCACGTATGGGTACTATCGTGTGCATTAAAAAAAATAATATGCGCAATACAATGTTTACAACACTTACTTGGGAGACCACCCTCTCCACTTTACCAGGTATTCTATTTTGCTCTGTATGGAAAGGGAGAAGGAGAGAGATTTGGTGAGCAAACCGATAACATTCGAATTGAGCTCAACGCTATTGAAATGTGCATTGGGGAGAAGTTTTACCTTCCGAATGCGCTTCTTTTCGATGCCCTCTACCGCAAAGACGTGCTCTCCGGCGGCAGGTAGCTCCATTCTGGCTTGAATCCGTTTGAAGCGAACGAACGTTGAAATACAAACGGTTGATGCCTTCGTTCACTAGGTGCGTTCTATCCTTTGGTAGTTTTCCAGTTATAAGAAACCAAATTGTATTCCCTCCTCCACTTCTCTCTCTCTCTCTTTCTCTCTCTCCTGACTCTCTCACACACACGCACACACACACTCTCTCGCAGTGTCCTGGCTCGCAGGCAGTAAGCAGAAAGATATCCACAGTCCACACTAGTGGGGCTGCAAGAACACTTCATGCAATGTCCCAGGCACATGACGTCAGAGCGAAGAGGGGGAGGTGAAAGGCAGAGGTTTGTACCCTCTCGGTGTGTGTGGAGCAGAGTTGGACTGCAAGAGACAGGCAGCTATGGAAATTATAATCCATTACCGTATAATTTACATCCACGAGCAAACAATACCCTTGTTGGCTAAATATGTGTCCTATAACAGTTCAATTCGATCAGCACAAGATGTATGTTGAATTGGAATCTTCCAATGTCATTTGCACTCTCTGAAGCGGGAATAGGCCTATGCGTAAAACGGTAGAAAAAGAAAATACAAACATTTAGTTTGAAAACATTTTTCATGTTTAGGACTTTTCAGAGGTGCATAACAACAGGGTATTGATGCTTTATAGTCTATTTCCTCAAACAAATATAGTTGTGAAATTGTATCGTCAATTTACTGCGAATAGAATGGAATAGAACCGAACAGAATAGAAGGCGCAGGTGCAAAGTCTTCTCCGAACGTTGGGCACATAAGAGCCTGTCGATACGATGATCGTGTCTCTAAATGTAATAGATGCATTATGCAATGGGTTCAAGATTAATTGATCAAAATACGTTATGAAAGAGTTTTCATAATGTAGCCTAAGAGCCGAAATTGGTCAGTGGGACAACACGTGTCAACCTTCCGCATAATATAAAACGTGTAGTTGTGTATGCTGAAAATGTTGAATGACATTCTTAAAATAATTGGCATAATGAAGAGAGGCATTCAGTGGTCATTTGTTTTAATGCGACCCCGTAGGCTAGGTTATGCGTCATGTTCTGCACGGACGACCATAAGCTGCCTATGGACTTTACCTTTTGACTTTCATGATCATACTCAATGCATTAGCTTGCTTGAAGTATTTGAAAATGTGGAGAGCCTATCGGTTATGACGTTACCAAATATCTAGGTCATACACTAGGCTACTCTACACCGAAACCAGTTTCATATGCACCGGGCGTTCATAAATGCCATTTGAACATTGATAGACACCAGACGGCTGCTGCAATCCATATTTTGGGCAACTTCAGGTTTATATTAGCCATATATGGCTAAATGGGCTCTCTAAAATTGAATTAAATAATCTTTCAATAGGCTATTTCAATGCATGTCTAGAAAGATGCGAGCTATAGTAAAGAAACTTCATATGCTACTTTGCTGTGTCGGGTACTAGTTCGTTTAATAGTTGTGCCATTAATATTTAGGCTACTTTGTAGGAAATTAATGATTGATTAGACGACAGATAACACCATTGCGCATGTGGGTTACCAGCCGCAATGGCGACACATTTTGATCAGGTCTACCTCGAAACGATTAGACGGGGGGTAAATCGCGAAATCAACACCTAAATGCGAAGTATTCTAGCGGATACATTAAGCTTTTCCATCTCAACTATATTTCAGCACCACAAGGGTTAATGCACGATCTTCCATAGAGCGGCAACCGCCAGCCTATTGCAACCTGGCACGATACAGCGCTGCCCTTCCTTATAAGGTAATGGATAGAAACGAAGGTAATATCACACCGTGTACTAATTAAAAGCCATATTTCACACTCTAAATACATACTGGGCGACGTCCTGATATCGCCTGCTGTAAAAGCGCTCGTTAAAACGACGGAATTGGATCATATTCACGGTTTTCATTTGCCCTCCAACTGCGGTCAGAGAGCGAATACGCCCTGCTCCCTTAGCAACAGCATTCGGAGCGAAAGACAATTTATCTGGGACTATAGAGACAATACAGCCCATAATTAAATGTCATAGGTAGAGCTCACGTTTTCCGATCGTTTGCGAATTTCATGTCCTAGTAGTTAAGTGTTTTAGAAACGAAATGGATGGCTGAAGGCAAGATGAAGAAGTGGAGCGAAGACGATTTCTATAATTTAGAGGTGTTATTTCTCAATGGCTGTTCAATTGTATATAGTATTAGGCTACATGCATTAATTCCCCTTCCATGAAGTCATGTTAGTAGGGATGATTTTATGACACATTGAAGGGAGCATTCATTCTGCATTGGCTGCTCCTGACGCAGCCATTCTGTAATGCTGCTGCCGACTTTTCCCCTATAAGAGTTTGATGGAATGTTGCAAGTGCATTTTTGTGTTGTCTCTCGCTTCGATACAAACATCCAACTCAGCACAACCACATAAAATGTTAACACACTAACCTTGTATAATCACCACTGAACATAAACGAACGACCCTATTAAAATAGTCTTAGAATCGTATTGCGCATAATAGATTCTTGTTTCAGGAGAAGGCATTTGTCTGTTTAAACTTCGTGATATGGTTTATCTTATAGTTTGTGTTTCATCATTTAGTTTACAAGTAAAACAAATGTCGCCCCGTTTAATAAACCCTATTCCAGACTCACAAACTACTGTAAACTGTGAGAATGCAGGTATAGGCTAAATCAACCAGCCTGCCAACCCTGCAAGGATTGGTAATCATTTGGGTGTGGTTTCTGATTTGCAAGTAGACTGTTTTAATTGATTTTCTCACACCTTGATTACATTCAACGTTTCCTGCCGTGTAGGCCTATAGCCAATGTTGTTCTCGACCCATATGACCATTATATCCGTCTCTGAACACACAGGTGCAAAAACTCAACTCTAGTCTATAGCGGTGCCAATAGTTTAAGGTAAAGGCAATCAACTTCGATTGTTCATTCCGACTAATAAAGGATTAGGATGCCTAAATACAACCTTATCTAATTAATATTGTTGGATGTGTAATGAAGATAGTAGGCCTTCCATTTCAACTTTCTGACAGTGTTTCTATAGGACCACATGCTTTATTTTATAGAGACCATTTGGCCGTGTTGAATCTAAACATTGTGAAATAATTATAGGCCACAGTTCGAGTAATGAAAGCAGCAATTGAACAAAAAATTACTTTAATTGATTGAAGTTTATTAACAGATAATTGCACTCTCTAAAGCGGCAATAAAGTACCTATCTATCTATCTATCTATCTATCTATCTATCTATCTATCTATCTATCTATCTATCTATCTATCTATCTATCTATCTATCTATCTATCTATCTATCTATCTATCTATCTATCTATCTATCTATCTATCTATCTATCTATCTATCTATCTATCTATCTATCTATCTATCCATCTAATAGGCCTATGCGTAAAACGGTAGGCATAATGTGGCAATGCTGCTTGCAGTGTATCTCAAAGTTTCTCCATAAAATAAGTTGTGTCTATTTGTGACCGGATAAAGAATGCCATCTTGTAAGAACCGTGGACGATTTTTACCCACAATTAATACTTTATCTTATTTACACTAACTTCTCAAGTCTGGGAAACAAAATACATCGTTGTTGTAGTGTCAATCAACTGTAAAATAGACACAACAGCCGAGCCAAAAATATGTTTTCAAATGAGCAATGGCATAGCACATGTTCTAAAACATTTCTGCTACTGTTAAGCTATCAGATATGAAGGTCAAAATGTGGTGGATTGCAACTCCTGTTGGCATGCCGGTGACGGTGTTACAGAAAACGAATCTTCGATATTCATGCACATACATGGGCCTGGGTTAGAATGAAGAAGCCTTTTGTTCCGTCATCCCACGGGTAGCTCTTTTATCCTAGAATGGATGGTGGACGCACTGTGTCATTTAATTCATGAAATGACTGATGGTTTACCACTGTTTATCAGACTGGGCTAAACCTCTATGAAGGAACATACTTTATAAAATACACAAATACTGTAGTCTCATCTGTTGTATTTCACTGCCTGTAGACCTTCACTATACCTCAGATGACAAGAGAGGCCTGCAGATCTCCAGGAAGTGAGAGAGTAAAAGAGATTGAGAAAGAGAAAGAGGTGTGTGCCTGTGTGTGAGTGTGTGTGTATGTGTGTGTGTATCTGTGTGTGTTCAGCAGGGTCAGGCCAAATCATGATCTCTGCTCCCCTCACCATGGGGAGTCATGAGGCGGTGAGGAGAAATGCTGGGTGAGATCCCAGACTGTGACCTTTACACAGCCTCATCCCAGAGCCTCTCTCTCTCGTTCCCGCTCTCAGTCTCTCTCTCTCACATCCTGCCTGTATAATCATCCAACCCACAAAATGGTGTCTGTTTAGAGAGGGGTTGGCACTCGCAGTGCCCAGACAGTGCCAACTGGGGAAATGGAGAGATCTGGGTGGTGGGGATTGGTGGGGCATAGTGGGGCTTGGTGGGGCATGGTGGGGCATGGTGGGGCATGGTGGGGCATGGTGGGGCTTGGTGGGGCATGGTGGGGCTTGGTGGGGCATGGTGGGGCTTGGTGGGGCATGGTGGGGCATAGTGGGGCTTGGTGGGGCATGGTGGGGCATGGTGGGGCATGGTGGGGCATGGTGGGGCATGGTGGGGCTTGGTGGGGCTTGGTGGGGCTTGGTGGGGCATGGTGGGGCATGGTGGGGCATGGTGGGGCATGGTGGGGCTTGGTGGGGCATGGTGGGGCTTGGTGGGGCATGGTGGGGTAGAAGAGGGAGAGAAGAAAAGAGAAAGAGGAGAGAGTGAAGAGGGCAAAGTGTGGGAGGGGGAATATCAAAAAGAGAAGGAGAAGAGGATTAGAAAGGGAGGGATGGGAGGAAGGAAAGAGGAGAGAAAATGAGAGATATGAGAGACAGAGAAAGAGAGAGAGAGAGAGAGAGAGAGAGAGAGAGAGAGAGAAGAGAGAGGGAGGGAGGCAGCAGCAGTTACAGCAGTAGGACCATAACGGATGCTTGCATTTCTCAGCCAAGCATCGGATTCATCCCTCTCAGAAAGATGGAAGAAAAGAGGACTGGATGAGGGGACAGAGTGGAGGGGTAGAGGGGTAGAAGGAGGGTGGAGTGTGTGTAAGGGGGGGGGGTATTACAAAAATGTTAAGAGGACCCTACAGCCATTCTCACAACGCTCAGTGGGCGGTCATTAAGCCCCCCTATCAAACAGGCTGATGTGGCAGGGAGGGGGGAGACACACACACAGAATTAAGAGGGGACGTTTTCCCTCTATGAGAATGCAGTTTGAGATTCTTCAAGCTGTACACTGTATATCTAGTAACCTTGAATTTCTTGTTTTTTTCGACAATGTGGTTTGGCTTATTCCAAGTCTTGTCGAATTAGCAACGCTATTATGGGGAAGGATGTGATTTTGTTTGCCCGCTTGGCAAAAAGCATAATCAATGCCTTGTAATCACGGCAATATTTAAATTCTGTCACAGTAGAATATGCCAAGTAAAACTATGAATTAATTGCAAAGGATATGATAATACAGCTGGTCATTTAAACCCAGACTCCTTTAATGCAGCTATCTCCCTTCATCTTGGTTTGTTTCTGACATATGTTAAATTATGATAATGGTAACAAATGAAAGCCATTAGTATCCAATTAATCTTGGTGCGCTGCAGATATTAAAGGCCCAGCGCAGTCAAAATGTAATTTTCCTGTGTTTTATGTATATTTTTCCACACTATGAGGTTGGAATGATACTGTGAAATTGTGAAAATTAAGATAATGCCCTTTTAGCGTAAGTTTCAACCTGTTTTGGTGGGATGGCATTACTGATGATGTCTGTAAATTAGTTAATAGACCAATAAGAAAGAGAGTTCCAAACCTCTGCCAATAACAGCTAGTTTTCAGTTCTCCCCACTCAGACCACTCCCAGACAGTCCTAGCAAAAATCTTGCTTGAGGAATTGCTCTTGGCTAAGAAGCAATTTTTGTTTATTTTTGGCCATTTTAATTGAAAACAATCACAGCAAGAAACTAAATTGTTACCCAGAAATGATTTGATATTGGGATAAAAACAGCTACATTCGACCTTAAATGCAGTCTACAGCCTCTGCATCAGGCTGTATGGGCTGTGTGTATTAATTCCTCCTCCAGTGTCTTTGTCAGGCCCATTGTTGTCGTGAGCGGCTGGTCCATGGAGAGGAGCTCTCTGTGAGGGTGGGCTGCCTCGCTTTCCTCCTTGCCTGCCTGTCGTCGTGTGGGGCTTGCTCAGTCACCCCCCCCCCCTAAACCCCTAACCCTCCACCCCTCCTGGAACCCCCCTCTACTCCCATACCCAGGAGTCTGAGCAGGGGGTGTGTGGGTGGGAGTGAGGGAGAGCAGGGCTGATAGAGAGCGCCATGCTCCCTGGGGATGGGGTGGGGGGTCTAGTACGGTGTGTGTGGTGGAATCCGCTGCAGCAGACCTGTCAATACTGTATCGAGCCACAGCACTATGCTGGGCTGGGCTGTGGTCTATGTACAGTCTTTGGATTCTACAGGGCTGTAGTCTAGAGTAGATACAGACTACTGCCCTCAATGATACCTATGTAGAAAATGCGGTTTCCCACGCCAGTTGTGAGGCAATGTATGTTTCCATGTTTGACTGCTAAGACTTGGTTTTATCTTTATGAACTACAGCCCACGGTTTTTTTCTTCTTGTAACATGGAGTGGGTCCATTCATTAGTGTTGCAGGCTGACATCCCATAACCGGAGCTCTTTCTTCAGATTCACTTCCTCTTCCTGGCTCCTATTATGTTAATGATGAGTGGCATAGCTAGGCCCGTCGTCTTTGGCTGAGTGCTTATAGTCCTTGTTGTCTTCCCCCTCCTTCTCTTGGGACGACTTATTTGCTTGTTTTAATTGCATTT
>CM042398.1:10691171-10748671 GCA_023634145.1 Thymallus thymallus
GGAATGAATCAAATAGTGTTTAAATCTTTCCATTCATTCCATTCCAGCCATCACAATGAGCCCCCTCCACCGATTTATCCAATCCCAAGCCTCCGCTGGATGAGTTGGAGAGAGAGGTTTGGGGACTTTACACCCACACATACACACTTCAGATTCAGAAGCATGACAGACCTGTTTTAATGCAGCCATAGCAGTGTTCTGTTCTACTGGTGGAACAAACATCCCTGTGCACTAGAGAACGTATCCTCCTTGCCTCACTCCAGTGCTCTCTCTCATGAACCCACAAGGCGAGACAAAGGAAGAGACAAGCTGCCACAAACATAGACATGGTGCTGGTGTGACAGCCTGGCCCTGTCCCAGTCACCACTAGCTGTGACGTGAGTCTCAGAGTCAGAGAGGCTGGTGTCACTGGGATGATCTTCTACCACCCAGTTACTCAACCCTGCACCTTAGAGGCTGCTGCCCTATTTACATAGACATGGAATCACTGGTCACTTTAATAATGGAACACTATTCACTTTAATAATGTTTACATACTGATTTAACCATCTCATATGTATGTATGTCTATTCTACTGTATTTTAGTCAATGCCACTCTGACATTGTTCGTCCTAATATTGATACATTTCTTAATATTATTGTACTTTTAGATGTGTGTGTATTGTTGTGAATTGTTAGATATTACTGCACTGTTGGAGCTAGGAACACAAGCATTTCACTACACCCGCAATAACATCTGCTAAATATGTGTACGTGGCCAATAACATTTGATTTGGTGTCTGTGACCACATTGTGATAGGGACCCAGAGGAATCAGAAGAATAATCTATCACCTGCATCTAAATCTTCTGGTCCAGTGTGAGGACTCCAGGAAAACTCTTCCCTACTCCACTGCCCGTACGGTCAACTTCAACAGACATCAGCACTCAGTGTCTCCTACTCAGCCTGCCATGACCCAGACAGTGGCTGCATCTCAAATGGCACCCTATTCCCTGTATAGTGCACTACTTTTGACCAGGGTATAGGGCTCTGGTCAAAAGTAGTGCATTACAGTGGGAATAGGGTGCCATTTGTGACACAACCAGTCTCTCTCCACTATGTCTGTCTGTGTTCGTCCTACCAGATTCCAGAGAGGGAGGAATGCAACGAGGAGAGGCCCTCATAGCGCGGCAATTAACATTTTGACAGTGTTCCCACACCTATGAGGTCACACCTATGAGATCACTGCTTAATGACAGCATATTCATGAAAGGAAAATATTTGCCCAAAGCTGTTTCCAAGCGACCACAGAGTGGTGTACGGTAAACACTATGAGATCATTGGAAGGCATTGGATGAGGGGGTATAGAAAGATGATAGGAGAGGAGAGGAGGAGAAGAGACAAACGACGGCGTTGGCTTTGAAGACGCGGGTCGGCGTGCTGAGTGGTCTCCCTGTGAAGGGTCTCTAATGACAGAAGAATGCCCCCACAGTTTGAGCTGGCACCACGCAGAGGGAGGGGGGGGGCGACATTACTAGATAACCACCCAACCAGGAGGGCATCTGCACAGAGGGAGGGAGGGGGACAGACAGAGATAAATACATGGTAGAAGGATAGAGCAAGAGAGTGATAGAGAGATAGATAGAGACGTTGAAAGGAGAGACAGGGTTAAATGGAGAGAGAGAGAGAGGGAAAGAAATTACAGAAAAAAAAAGTTACAGTCTCAATCAGAGAGACAGAGAGAGAGAGATGGAGAGAGAGAGAGAAGGAGACATAGAGAGAGAGAGAGAGAGAGAGAGAGAGAGAGAGAGAGAGAGAGAGAGAGAGAAGGAGACAGAGAGAGAGAGAGAGAGAGGAGAGAGGGAGAGAGAGAGAGACAGCAGGAGGCAGATCGTCCTCCAAACGAGCAGACTGCACGCTGTCCTCCTCCCTGCTGCTGCCCCCGACTGAGAGATACACACCACACAGCTCCAGCCTGGGGGAGGGGAACAGAGACAGAGAGACGGAGGGAGGGAGGGAGGGAGGGAGGGAGGCAGATGGAGAGACAGAGAAGGGGGGAGAGGGTAGGGAGAGAAAGGAGAGGGAGAGAGGGAGAGGGAGGAAGAATGGGAGAGATTAGGAAAGATGCAGAGGTAAAGGAAAAGATAGGAACAGGGGAAGGAGAAAATAAAGTAAAGGGAAGGGAAGGACAGATGGAAGACAGATGGAAGGAATATGAAAAATATCAAGAGACTTGAGATTGAATGAAATCCAATAACCACTTTCCAGGATAGGTGGATATTAGCATTTTTCCTGTGCAGTGAGAAAAGCCATGTTGGAATGATGAGTCCAAGTCCACACCTGCTTCTCCTCACCACTGAAACATCATCCACATATACATCTAAAACACCCCACACCTTACTCAGCACCCACCCACAGAGTACACATTTATTCCCATTCAAAATCCTATTTTCCCTAACCCCAAACCCCTAACCTTAACCCCAAACCCTAAAATAGCATTTGAACAAATTCTGAACATAAGAAAAGTACAGGACATTTTGGTGACTTATCAGGACATTGTGGTGACTTATCAGTACATTGTGGTGACTTATCAGGACATTGTGGTCCTGATAAGTCCACACACACAAAACCCCAAACAAATAACCCCTTGCAGAGAAAGAAAATTCAGTACGTGATTCAGGACTGGAGTCAATAACACCACTATGACATAACCCCACCCCACCACCACCATCATCATCATTCCATCCACAACCAAGCAGCAGCAGTATACAGCTGGAACTATCAAATCAAAGCCTGAGAGACTTCCCTCTTTGAGATGGTGGGCTTTACACTCTCATCTGGCTGCCAGGGATCTACTGCTGGGAATGAGACGTCACTTGAAGCCACTGCAACCTTATAAGGCAAGACTCTCTCTGTCAGAGAGGGGGAGGGAGGAGGCTGCTTTCAATTATCTGTGACAAATACCAAATTAAGGCACCTGTTTTTTTCAATATGGTTTGTTATAATATAGTTGGGATCACAATCAATTGGATGAGATTCAGATTCAGTGATAGTGAAGATTTAGATGGGTTCATTATAGGGAATTTAGATGAAGTATGGTATTTCATTCACATGCTTAGGAATGTAGACCTAATATTTTGAATGTAAGAATTATTGGACTGGGTACACGCACACACAAATATTTTGGGTTTTGAATGCAATACTATTTTGGCTTCACTGGCCACACAGTCATAGCCCACACAATTATAGCCCACACAATTATAGCCCACACAGTTATAGCCCACACAGTTATAGCCCACACAGCTATAGTCCACACAGCTATAGTCCACACATACAGTACCTGCAAAACAGGTGAGGTGGCAATGCAACTGTCCTCGTGCCATCTGGCATGGAGTAATGCCATGATGCAAACTGGCATGGTGTAACACTGAATCTATGAGACCTGAGGGTTTTTAGACTCATGTATCCAGATAAGGGCGGAAACTATTTGTTAAGCATGCTTTCTAATGTGGTGTACGTGAACTGTAGTGTTTGTGTGAAAGGAATGTTTGAGTCACATTTTAAATAATATACAACAGCACCACTCAAACATCCAGCACCCAGCTTCCCGTTTATCCCTTGTATAGTTGACACTGAATTCAAGAAAACTAAAACAAGGGCCTAAAGCACCAACACCTCTCCAATGTGAGTGTTCTCTGACACCTTCTCCCATCTCCACACAGTGCCCTGGCTGCAAAAGGAGCAAGCGACCCCTCGCAGCAACCAAGACCTCACTGGGCCTCGTCTGTGTTGGGTAATCCCTTGAGCTGCTGAAGAAAAGAGTGCTGACTGTGCCCTTTCCCTACCCTAATCCCGGGCTGTGGGCCCTGCTAGAATAATCCTGGATTTAGGAGCTGCTCCCTACGGAGCGACCGGGGACTCCGAAGGGGGCTGATCGTACACAGCTGCGCCTCAGGCACCGGCTTTACCAACTCACAGTCACTCACAGAGGAACGGAGAGGAGACAATCCATCCAATCCAATAACACAGACAAACACAGGCTTATTAGACAAAATGGCATCAAACCCTACCCCAGCCAAGGCAGGCAGTCGCCTCAGGGGCATTGCATTGATTCAACCAGTTATGAGAGAAAAGCAGGGGGAGATGAATGATATTGAATGATGATGGTTGATAAAGAGGGATGATATTTGTATTCAACAGAATTTCATTTACGATCTAAGAGGTTGGTGGTGAGATTGTAAGGAGAGAGCCACCAACAATGTGTGGTTATGGTGCAGTGCAAGCCTAAATCATCTTCATAGACCATTGCGGCCATTTTGTCGCTAAGTAAACACACACACACACACACACACACACACGCACGCACGCACGCACACACACACACACTCTGTAAAATACCTAATTTAATTTAAAGAGGCGATGAAAAATGAAACAAACATGACTTCTCTACACCCATAAAAGCATTGGGCGAGGCTGCTGCACAGGAATCAGCCTGTATGCGGACACACAGAGAGCCCTTACAGGTGTCTTCTGTCTGGTAAAGGGATGTTTTGACAATCATAGCCTCAGGCTCGGCAGCCATTAGGTTGAGGCCAGAAAAGAGATACAGAGATAGAGAGAGATACAAGAGAACGAGAGAATGGAAAAAGGTGTGAACGAGAGTAAGGATGAAAGAGTGAACCAAAGATATGGAGGAAAGCCTGAGTTGCCTGAGGGAACCATCTCTACCAGAGGTATGGACCACAAAAGAGGGACCACACTATCTTTTCTAAAACCACAAGGGGGTTTCACAGGACATTAGAGAGTGACAAATCAGCCCTTTAATGTCGAGGTCCTCCTAGACGTGACAGAGTCACCGTGCTCTGAGCAACAACACCAGGTGTGTCAACACCGCATGACTGCTAGGAATGACCACAGTACAGCCCTCCCAGAGAGAGAACATCATAGGGAACGCTAGTTAACAACAGAAGATCCAGTGACTGCCCTCTGTACTAAATGAGTTTGGCTTGAAGAATGGGTGGTTAAGGGATGATAGCCAGGACCTTTTTCATTTCCTTTGGCATTTAATTTGTCAAAACAAGGACTGAGATGGTAAGATGGTGTTCACGCAATGGTAAATCAGTTTTCAGATGCTTACATTTCACTGTGACGGTTAAAAATTGAACAGAAACATGAACCACGTTGCTGAATACAGATGACACACAATGTTAAGCCCTGGGAAAATGGGCTTGAGATGCAGTATGTCAGTGACAAAATATTAACCTGATCAATGTTAACTCCTGCACTATGATACTAAAATATAACCTAAATCGTACATTTCAACAAGTCAATCAAATCAGTGTATAAAATAAGAACTGACAGCCTCCAGTGAAAAGTGATCATATATTTACTTTTGATCAACATGGCTCACAGTTTTTTTTCGGTGTTACTGTGCCTTAAACTGCTGTGCTATGCTGTGCTCACCGGACTGCTTATTTACTTGCTGGCTCGTGTCGTGTGGGGTTTTAACTTGCGTCATCACCCGTATCCCATGGCTCCGCTGGAGCATGTCAGGGGAGAGACATTGGCACTAATGTTTTAACCCTTAACAACCCTTAAAAGGTCCAGTGCAGACATTTTTATCTCAATAACAAATAATTTCTGGATAACAATGAAATACCTTACCTTATTGTTTTCAAAAAAAAATTGTCAAAAAAACCCAAATATAGCTTCTTAGCAAAGAGCAGATCTCAAGCAAGATTTTTGTGGTCTGAATGGTGTGGTCTGAATGGTGAGGGGAAAACTAGGGGTTATTGGCAGAGAGGTTTGGAACGCTCTTTCTTATTCAACCAATTTACCACCTGGTGATGTCACAATGGAAGGCCAAAACTCCATCCCACCAAAGCAGGTTGAAATTTCAGGCGGTCTTTTCAAAACAGCTCTTACACTAAAAATGCATTATCATAATTTTCACAGTATTATTCCAACCTCTTGGTGTGGAAATATATATAGCACACAGGAAAATCTAGTTTTTGACTGCACTGGGCCTTTAACAGCACCACTGTGACCATGTTACATCATTCACGTTATACAGTACATGAGTCATGTTACCTCAAGCAAGAGTTTCATCATCTTTACAGAGTAGTTGTTATTCTAGTCAATTGTATTTTATTCTATTCTGAGAGCCTTAAATTGAGAAAAATACAAATATATTATATTGTTTCTTACGTAATTTATTTTAGGTTCAAACTAGTGTATAAAAATCAGTCAACAATCTTTTGTGTAAGACATTGAACCACAGTGGCACAGAAACAGTGACATTTAGTCGGATGAGGTGATGTGAGAACATGACACAGAGGCTACTGTACATCCATCACCATGGCAACAAATGTTCCATGCTTCCTTCCATGTGGTCCACATTAACCTGAAAGCTGAATAACAAAGTGAGGGCTGCACCTGAACAGCTGATCTAACATCAGTTTTCCTCACCCCTGCCTTTGCCATTATAAGTCAGAGAGCTCAACTGCTCCATAATATCAGATTTCTTTCCATCTCCACTCAATTCCAGAACCATTATAATTACATCCTTAGAAAAATAAATACGTAGCTCTCTTAGTCATTCATTTTCTCTCGCTCTCTGGATGTTCATTACAGTAGTCAACACACATCCACAAGCGTGCACACACACACAATTTGACACAAAGTGCCCATTTCAAAGTTACTGCTGTGTTGCACAGACGACCAAGCATAATATGTTGTTATTTTGTGAAACACTATATCTCTGTCATAAGTCATACTTTTCACCAACAAGCCACCAATGGTAGAATAGTACCGTCATGACAGAGTTGAGTTTTGGCATTGTTATGATGAGAGGCCAAGACAAGTTAAGCCATTTGCATTGGAGCGTGAAAAAAAATCTATTTTTGCACTGATCCTTACATGGATAGAGAACACAGAGTACAGGCAAGATGGCTGCTCCCAAAGTGACAGAGCAGAGGTGATATTACACTGAGTGTACAAAACATTAGGAACACCTCACTAGTATTGCATTGCACTCCCTTTTACCCTCTGAACGGCCTCAATTTGTCAGGGTATGGACTCCACAAGGTGTCAAAAGCGTTCCACAGGGATGCTGGCCCATGTTGACTCCAATGCTTCCCATAGTTGTTTCAAGTTGGCTGGATGTCCTTTCGGTGGTGGACCACTCTTGATACACACGGGAAACTGTTGTGTGTGAAAAACCCAGCAGTGTTGCAATTCATGACACACTCAAACCGGTGCACCTGGCGCCTACTACCATACCCTGTTCAAATGCATTCACCTTCTGAATGCCAATCCTACACAATGAATGGCAATCATACACAATCCGTGTCTCAATTGTCTAGGCTTAGAAATCTTTCTTTAACCTGTCTCCTCCCGTTCATCTACACTGATTGAAGTGTAGCTAGTGACATCAATAAGGGATCATAGCTTTCACCTGGATTCACCTGGTCAGTCTATGTCATGGAAAGAGTAATGTTTTGTATACTCAGTGTATAAAGGAAAATAATGATTGTCAGATGTCTAATGAAATAACATGCAATGCACACAGAAATACTGTATGATCACAACGTATGAAATCCAGATGTTTTTTTTTTTTGCACTAGCTAAGAATAAGCATTATGCAAGGAAACTTCCTTATTTACATGATTTTGTCCTGATACATACTTCGACCCCGACCCAATCTAGAAATAATTGAGAACGATCAGCCATAATTTATGGAGCATAATTCAGCCAATGAATTCTTTCATAATGACATTACAAATCTAGACAGAGGGAGAGACGGTTTTCATACTTCTATCAATATGGCTGTCATCTGAGTATATTCAATAAGTAATCTTTCTCTCCCTCGTTCCTCCCTCCCACTCCATCCCCATCCTCCCACTCCATCCCCATCCTCCCACCCCATCCCCATCCTCCCACTCCATCCCCATCCTCCCACTCCATCCCCATCCTCCCACTCCATCCCCATCCTCCCACTCCATCCCCTCCCTCCCACTCCATCCCCATCCTCCCACTCCATCCCCATCCTCCCACTCCATCCCCATCCTCCCACTCCATCCCCTCCCTCCCACTCCATCCCCTCCCTCCCACTCCATCCCCATCCTCCCACTCCATCCCCATCCTCCCACTCCATCCCCATCCTCCCACTCCATCCCCATCCTCCCACTCCATCCCCATCCTCCCACTGCCATGCAAGGATAATAGCATAGATAGGAGAGCGAAACAGCGTCTGTATCCTTGACATCGACATAAAGTATCTAAACTCAATAATCACATTGAAAGCTAAACTAAGAGTACTGGGTCTTTATGAAATTATGTTTCAGAGTCATAGTGTTGTGTTGTAACGCAGTACTTCTCCACATAACACTACTTGTATACTGCTGTGTACGGCACCATAAGACCAGTACTTACTCTGGACTACTGTTACGGTACTGAAATAACACAATAGATCCTATCTTGAGTTTGAACAAATTAACAGGAAAACGTCAGTAAAATAATTAAAAATGAAAGCCTGAATAAATTCCAACACAATAAACCAAAACAAACATAAAATCCAACCAAACAATATCAGGAAATGAGCCAACGAACACAGAGAACATAGTAGCCTCCACAAACACCAAGCTCCCCCGTCAATCTCCATTCACTACTGTTTTATGGTGGTGACTGACTGTGGCAGTGGCAGGTCCATTAACACCTCCGCACCACACCACCCAGCCCCCTCGATAAACAGCCCAGCCGGGGTCCACCCTAATGGGCCAAACTCATTCTCAGCCCAGCCTGTCTCCAGGTGTGGGAGTGTGGTCCTGTAATTGATAATTAAGGGGCAATAACCCAGTGGTCAATGCAGCCCCACAGCAGGGAAGGGAGAGGGAGGGGCCAGGCCCCACACTGTCACTCAGAGATAAGAGAGAGGGAGAGAGATGGGGAGGAAGGTTGTTGGCTGCAGTTCAATAAGGGAAGCTTGGAGAGACAAACACACAAACAGGCAGGCATGGCTTGCACATAGGCAGGCATGAACGCAGGTTGACACACACACACACACACACACACACACACACACACACACACACACACACACACACACACACACACACACACACACACACACACACAGTTAGTACTGTAGGTGTGGTACAGTGGCAGAGGTACTGACTAGAACGTGTCTGTATGTCTATGGTGGCAGCAGTGGGAGGTTGCCGACGGTGCTGGTTGGTTGGTTGGGCTTCCACCTACGTCTGAGATAGACAGAGCACTTATAACACAGTTAGACCTCAGATCTTATCAATCATACAGAGCTGTAATGACAACTGTTTAATCCACCTTGCCACTGTAGGTTTAGGCAAAGCAGCACATGACGATGAGCAACTCTCAGATGAACACTTTACATTAACATGAAGGGATAAGATGTTGAAACCATCTGCTTTTTCTGCAATGCTGCTGCACACAGATCAGTTTTGCATAATTAATAAGATTATATGTTCAGGGGGAACCTGATCCTAGATGAGCACTCCTACTCTGAGATGCTTCATGAATACGGGCCCCCACAGATCTTATAGTCCTCTTCCTGTCCATGTGCAATTCCTCAGCCAGCTTCCATCATCATTCAACAGTAATGTTGTTGTGTAGATGAACCTCATAGGAGTTACTCAAAAGGGGACTGTAGATAGGAGTAATGAGAAGTGGCGTTTTATTCATTTATGTATTTATTGTAATTTTCCCTCTATCTGGTTTACTGCTCTTGAAATGCATTAAGCCTGATAGGGGCGATCAATCAGCTGCTAATGGGTTGTGTAATTGCAGTCAGTTCCAAGCATAGAAGTAGAGTTATTATAACTGAAAAAAACTGCACTCTAATGGGTACACTCAATATGGCTGCCGTCCACCAACTCAAGATCATTGACTTGAATGGGGATGTCCTTCTAGTCGTGCTATTTCTATGGTTCCAACCTGAGGCAGTAGGGTCATTCAAGATGAAACAAGCCAATAGGCCTGCAGCATAAGCCAGTGAACTGCAACGAACATGATCACACTTTGAAATCATGTATTTACATCTTTCTTTACATATCTTTCTAAATGCTATCAAATTCTTGTTGGCTAGTTTCAGCGACCTCTCCATTTCAAATGATGAACTACATTAAATACGTCAGAGTTGTAGTGATATCTTAAACTAAATAGACAGAGATCATCTTCTTATAAGGCTGCAATCGATCCATCGTGAGTAAAGAGCGGAGACCGTGGGATTTTAGGCAAATCTGGTAAGCCTGGTTTGAGTGTTCCTGTTGCTCTCCAAGACAAGGCCACCTGGCGAACATTCTGATGCCATCTTAACAGATGTTGATGACAGGCAGTTTAAGACTCCAGCACGTGTTACAGTCCTCCAACCATGAGAAGCCACAGCAAACAATCATTCCAGATTAGATTGTGTACTAGACAGCCTCGAGGAAAATCACCTGTATTGTCACCATGCTAACAGCCCTTTACTGACAGACACCGATCCTATCTGGGTCTTGTTCATTAGCAACAGAAAACAGAAATAAGCGTTTCTTATTGGACAAGTCCAGGTAGTCTCTCCCTATTTTTGAGTTATTTCATTTGGGGGCCAATTCAGACAGGAAATGTATGCCTTTTCCTGCTCACTTCTCTGTAGTTGGTATTCAGACAAAGCCGGTTTATGGTTGATCCAGGAATGCAGTCTGGAGGCTCCGTATGGGCGGCGTGATGCAACTGAGGAGCCTCCGGAGGCTTGTAAAGGCCAAATCGAGCTCTGTACTGCATTGTCGTGCACCTCCCAAATGTTGTAACAATGTGGAGGGCTCCGCATAGCTCCATATAGCTCCATATTGACATGATTGGTTGACGGTAGGTGGGGGCGGTACATCCTGTACTACTAATTTGATGAGGGAGTTGTTGATCAATTTGTTTTTTTTCTGTTCATTTATCTAAAGTAATCCCTTTAATACTGTGTACCTTTAATTTGAATTTGGTCGGCACAAGACTAAAATGTAGACTATGGAGAGATAGCCATGAAAACATATACACTGAGTCATTCTATGACAGACTGACCAGGTCAATCCTGGTAAAAGCTATGATCCCTTATTGATGTCACCTGTTAAATTCATTCCAATCGGTGTAGATGATGGGGAGGAGACAGGTTAAATAAGGATTTTTAAGTCTTGAGACAATTGAGACATGGACATGTGTAATGTGTGCCATTCAGAGGGGTCAAGAACTGCAACACTGCTGTGTTTTTCACACTCAACAGTTTCCTGTGTGTATCGAGAATGGTCCACCACTTTAAAGGACATCCAGCCAACTTGACAACTGTGGGAAGCATTGGAGTCAACATGGGCCAGCATCCCTGTGGAACACTTTCAACACCTTGGTGTCCATGCCCCGATGAATTGAGGCTGTTCTGAGGGCAAACGAGGGTGCAACTCAATATTATTAGGGGTTAGAGCATTGGGCCCTTAACTGAAAAAGTTGCTGGATCGAATCCCTGAGCTTTCGTTCTGCCTCTGAACAAGGCAGTTAGCCCACTGTTCCTAGGCTGTCATTGTAAATAAGAATTTTCTTAACTGACTTGCCTAGTTAAATAAAGGTTAAATGTTTTTTAGGTGTTCCTAATGTTTTGTACACTCAGTATATAAATTGTTAGATTTAAAAACACAGATTTTACACACATTTATGTTTAGGGAATAATCATGAATCCTACTTAATGGAAACATAGCATAAAGGTGTTGGAGTTATTAGGGAAGATCAGAAGGTCAAGATCCGAATCTCTAGACACACCTCTGCCAGACCTCCATTTCTGTGATCTCCACCCCAAATGAATAGCTGGCTGGCACATGCATTTCCTCATGCTTAAGGTCAAGGTCAGAATGCAGAGAGAAATTAAGTTCCATTTAAGCCATTTATTTCAAATCACCAACGTTTGGGCTTTCACCACGGCCCTCCAGCATGTGAAAGCCAGTCGGCTACACTACAGCACATGACCACAGTAGGTCCTCTTATCAAAGGCCTGTGTATTATTATAGAACCTTATAGAACTGTACATTCAGTGATAACTAGCAATCACAATCATTTGTTAAATAGTGCTAAATCCAAACATGTTAGTGACTCACATGTGCAGAAACAGTTTCAACATGTGAGTTAAGCAGTCCATAGAAAGAGATGGGGAATTGAGGTAAGCAAGCAAACACACACAAAGGCCCCGCCGCCTTGCCACCCATTATTTTCCAAACCACGTTACCATCCATCGGTTAGCCCTTTATAAAGTCGTTGGTCCAATCGTCTAAATTCTCCAGGCTTTTTCAGCGAGCAACATCAACAGATGACTAATAGACGCAGGGGCCAGTAATGCATGTCATTTGCAGAGACTGCATGTTGAGCAGGAGAGAGAGGGGAAGCAGCTTGGAGATCCTAATGTTATATTTTAGTGACAATTTCCCCCAGGAGTGGCACTCAAACTCTCTCCCCGACCCTCGCCACGTGACAACTCACAGATTACAGGAACCAGGCAGATCTCAATACTTCACTTGATAGGCCCAGAGAACTTGGGAAATAAATTAAAATTAAAATCATTCAAATACTTTAAGCATTTGCTCTGGCCTGCCTGCCTGCCTTTTGGGACTACTTTATTGGTCCATTATTCAGCCAGGCACGCTCAATCAAGCACAGATCAAGTATTTTAAATGATTTCAAATAGTATTTGAACCCAGGTCAGGTACAGAGCTGCCATTCCTCTTTGGTTGGTTCTTTCACCCTCACTCCCCCCCTTCCTTCCCTCTGTGATGATGTGTTGTGCTCCCAAACTCATTACCAGATGTTGAGAGGTCACTGCCGTTTACACACACACACACACACACACACACACACAAGCATGCGCTAATGTGAAATAAACAGTCAAGAGAATAGAAAGCAACAAAGTGGATACATTCATATTGACAAATTCACTTGGTTGGTGCAGGTGAAGAACCTTGAGATTTCACTGCATTTGCTTGACGCTGTGCTGTACAAATCAAATGAATTATAATATTGTATAGTGCATTGACAACAATGGTGGTGTTCATTCAATTGGATGTCAAAGTGGAGGTCAATGTGTTTCTAGATATGAAAAAACAACAACACTCTTGAGCTTTTACACAAAACCAACCTGTCAAATGATTTAACAACAAAAACAAACTCAAAGTAAAAAAACAAACACATTGTCTAATATCCTGCTTCGTATTTGATATGTAGCTAACTGACCAAACTGTACACTCTTTGGCTGGTAATGGTGGGATATTCACAACCATCACCCCATATCTTTCACAAATCTTATACTCTAGTACATTTTTTTTTTCCAGTCCCTATTGCTTTGATAGATGCCATATTTATTCATATCCTCTCTTATCAAAGATACATGAAATACCACCTTTCTGCAAGACAGGCAGTGTCATCTGATAATGTGAGATTACATTAACAAGGAATCTGATGATGTTTGTTATTCGCTAAACAGGTTGTGCCTTCTATACTTAAAGGATTGCTCATGCAAGGATATAACCGTACTATATTGCTAAATATTGTAATCGCAAACCCACAGATACACACACTCTCTCTTTGAAGGGAATGGAAAAAATATATGATTTGAAAAGTACCAATATTACTGACAGTTGAAATGACAGCATGCCTCGCTTGGTTGATGGAGGCTTATCAGTGTGTAAAGGCCTCAGCCTGATTGCGATATGCTGAGATAATATATAATTCCATTATTCACACAAACATTCCATTGTTTGGATATGGAAACCTTTCGATGGAATTCAAATCACGGCAACACACCTCGTCAGTATTTGACCCTTGAAGTCACCTTGAATCCAGTCCAGCAACCTTAGACCACAGTGTGGACCCTGAGCAGTTACAGTCCAACACAGAGTGATGGTTGTCCAATCTCCTCCAATAGCAGAGCAGCTTCTTCTTCTTCTTCTTCATGGGAACCGTAGTGCCAAGTCTCTGTGGTAGTGGTACTGAATGTTCCAAATAAATATACATTCTTATAAGGCAGTGTTCCATGTCGCGCCTGACAAAAGGATCAGGTGGAAAATCCCTTTACTAAGATGGGAACTGTGAAAAGGGGGAGAGTATGGAGAGGTGTCAGAGAGAATCACATACAGTATGGTGGAGAAGCGGTACTGCAGCTCCTGATCTACTCAACAGTTAGTTAGTACCATTGTCTCAGTCCCCCTTCCCCCCTATTTCACCTCAGGACTGCTTCCGAAATGTGAAGATGTCTCTGGTCTTGGAGCCTCTCTTGCCCTCGGTGAGTGCGGTGGGGTTGGGTGAGGGGGAGGGCGATGGGGAGGCCGAGGGCTGGGGGGTGGCTGTGCCTCCATAGGGGCAGCTCTGAGAGTCGGGGTGCTCCCCGGAACACTCCACGGCCGGGATGTAGCGACTGTCCCACATCCCTGGACCGCACAGCTTACACAGGTCATGGAGGCTGCATGGGATTCTTGGTAACAGACGGAACTGGTAGAGTAGACTACGGGCCTGGTAGTAGGAAGGGTGGGCAAGAGAGAGTAAGAGAAAGAGAGAAAAACGTAAGAGAGGGTCAAGGAAAGCGGTAGAGAGAAGAAATTGAGAAAAAGAGAGCATGTGTGAGAGCAAGGGAGTGGAGGAGAGACGTGGCAGAGTGTGAGAGAAAGGTTAAACATGAGGAAAACACGTAGAAAGGAGGAAATGTTTAACCTTTATTTAACTAGGCAAGTCAGTTAAGAACAAATACTTATTTACAATGACGGCCCAAAATGGCCAAACTCGGGCGACGCTGGGCCAATTGTGCCCCGCCCTCTGGGACTCCCAATCACAGCCGGTTGTGATACAGCCTGGAATTGAACCAGGGTGTCTGTAGTGACGCCTCTAGCACTGAGATGCAGTACCTTAGACCGCTGCGCCACTTGGGAGCCCAAACTTAGTATCATGTAGATTTGAATAACATTTGACTAAATCAATAGCTCCTTCAGACATGGAAGAACACAGCCAAAATCAGTAACGTGATTTAAAAAAAAAAAAAAAAGTACTGAGCTGTTCACAGATATATTAAATCTGATAGGGGTTCTATAACAGTCATAACACCTGCATGTTAGAATGTGCTGTTGCTGCAGCAGCAGTACTAACATGAGGAGAAGACAGAGACACACTTCCGGCCATGACTCATAAATCCTCAACACGGCAGGATCACACCAAGTATTTCAAGGCAAATGAGGGCTGGGTAGCAAGCAACAAGGACTATTATGCTTTGTTGTATCACAAAATTCATTCCTTTTCAATCTATTCGTTGCAGTCTATGTACACTGAGGGAATGAGTTAAGAATTAAACAACAACCATAGTATTCTAACTAGAGGGTAAAATGCTAGCATAGCCTAGCATAACATAACACGAAGTAAAGGAGCCCAGCCTTGCATGGAGTAGCGCATCGTCATGCTAAAGGCTAACTGCTAGCGTTACCTTGCGCAGCACCAGCTCCCCGTTCATGTGCATGGAGAGGTTGCTGAAGTGGAGCAACATCTGGTCGGTGGCTAACTGCTGCTCCGTCACATCATCGCCGTACAGCACGATGATGGCCACACACACGAACAGATGGAAGTAGTCCGTCTGAGGGAGCGTTAGTGTTATTGACAAAGTACATTTACACTTAATTGTGGAGAGCGAGAGCCTGCCTACAGTACAGTGGTTGTGAGTGGTTGTTTCTAAAGCCAACTCGAATCTCCATAACTAGTGTGTTGTATGAATGATGGTTATACCTATACCCGGCTATAAACTCCTAACATTGTTAGACACAGTTGTTAATACACATTACTACACAAATTGTTAGATATTGGTGTATGTGTACCAATGTTGTGTTTGATATTGCTCTGTGTACACCAATGCCATATACAACATGATGATATTGCTGTGTGTATGCTGATGTAACGTTGTGTACCTGGTAGTGTGCCCAGCAGGCCTCCCACATACGGAGGGCCTCTGTGTCGGGGAACTCCCGTTTGAAGCAGAGTAGGATCCAGCGGTGACAGAACAGCAGCTGTAGCCCGTCCTCCCCCAGCTGGGTCAGGTGCTGGTGGAACCGGGGCAGCATCAGACGCAACAGCTCCCTCAGGTACATCTGGAACAGGGGAGGAGAGAGAGAGAGATGGTTAGGGCACTAATGTGGATATGAATGTAACGCCACACACACACACACAATCAAACACAAGAGAATCACAGATAGAGAGACAAGAGTGTGTCTGTAATAAAGTGAGAGAGAGAGAGAGAGAGAGAGAGAGAGAGAGAGAGAGAGAGAGAGAGAGAGAGAGAGAGAGAGAGAGAGATAGCGTGTGTAATAAAGTGAGAGAGTGTGTGTGTAATATATATATTTTTTAAATGTCTTCCTTTATTTAGCTAGGCAAGTCAGTTAAGAGCAAATTATTGTTTAAAATGACGGCCTACCCCGGCCAAACCCTCCCCTAACCCGGACAACGCTGGGACAATTGTGCGCCACCCTATGGGACTCCCGATCACGGCCGGTTGTGATACAGCCCGGGAAAGAGAGTTACCAGTTGTCTCTCCATGTCCTCGTCGCGGGGAGAGCTGATGAAGATGGTGTTCTCCATCAGGCCTACGAAGCACCAGAAAGTGTCGCTCTCGTCCTGCACCTCAGTCAGCAGGGGAGCCACCAGGTCAGACATGCCCTGGCAGTAGCCCATCTCTGGGTTGAACACCGCATAGTTCAGCAGCACACACCTGGAGGAAGGGAGGAACACCACCACAGACAATATCAAGATATCAAAGTCGCCTCATATTACCTCGTACTAAGTCCTACATACAAAGTCATACTAACCCATCACACTAACCAACAGGTCATATAGATGTTTAGACACTGTCGTTAAAACAAATCAAACGGTATTTTTCACATGCTTGGTAAACAACATGTGTAGACCATCAGTGAAATGCTTACATCTCATCCTAACCCAAGGAATAAATACACAATGAGTAATGATAACTTGGCTATATACATGGGGTACCAGTTCAGAGTCGATGTGCAGGGGTACCAGGTAATTGAGGAAGATATGTATATATAGGTAGTAATAAAGTGACTAGGCAACAGGATAGATAATAAACAGTAGCAGCAGCGTATGTGAGGAGTCAAAAGAGTTAGTGCCAGAAGGGTCAATGCAGATAGTTAAATAGCTACTCAGAATAACTATTTTTAAGGCATTCCTCGGACACCGCTTGGTATAGAGGCCCTTAATGTCAGGGAGCTGGGCCCCAGTGATGTAATGGGCCGTACACACTACCCTCTGTAGCGCCTTGCGTTCAGATGCCAAGCAGTTGCCATACCATGCGGTGCTGCAGCCAGTCAAGATGCTCTCAATGGTGCAGCTGTAGAACTTTATAATGATCTGAGGGTCCATGCCAAATCTTTTTAGCCTCCTGAGGGGGAAGAGGCGTTGTCGTGCCTTCCAACCGTGTTGGAGTTTGTTGACACTGATCATTCCTTAGTGATGTGGACACCGAGGAACTTAAAGCTAATTAACACTATGGCATTAAAACAGAGTAAGTGAATGAATAAGACAAATATAAAAAGTGGTGAGATAATATTAGGCCATAATAATACATACTCTACTTGACCCAGTTACCTTTACCAATACTGAGATCCAGCCATGAGAGTCACTTAACAAACAGCCTGGTTTTGAAAACCTTTAGCTCCTCATTTAGGAAGCTATTAGCTGTAAGTATGCATCAGAAGTAGTGCTAGAAGAGCTTAGTGGGAGTCAATAAAGCATACAAGTCATTAGCTAGTTTCCCCCAAGGTTCAGAACATGATATTCATGTACAATATTACCTCCTGTGCACTGGACTATGCAATAGGAAAGATGATGAGGAATTGAAAAGGTGAGGAAGAAAAGGGAGGAGAGGAGAGAGTGAAAAATAGAATAAAAAGTGACGGAGGGGGAAGGATATGGATAGAGATGAGAGGAAAGAGAGAAAGAGGAGTGGTAGGTGAGAGAGTGTAAGATTGAAAGAAAAATAATGACAGCAGAGAGAAGAGACAGAGAGAGAATAGAGGGAAAGGGAAAGAAAGAGAGAGCCATCTGTCCTGACCTCATGATCTCCACATTGGGGTTGTTCTCTCCCCTGAAGAAGTGGTTGCTGCGGTCTGTTCTAACCACGTCCTTATCCACAGTGAACTGAACCTTCCTCCAGAAGTCACTGTGCTCCTCAGGACTCATAGACAACCTGGGGATGGCAGGGATAGACACAGGGAGGAAGGGGTTAAACTGGGTTAAATATTGGGGCTATGCACTAATGTCAACCAAACTTAAGGGCAGTTCCGCAAAAGTAACTGAATTTAACCCTTGATAGGATGTCAGGAAAAGGGTGAGGATTTTGGGGCATTTTAAACCACTTAAATAACCTATGATCTAACCCTAACCCCCTCCCATCACCCTCTGCCTGAGAACCTGAACACTGAGGACCTGACCACTACCCTAACGAGCAGAGCAGAGGGGATTTAATTAACAGTATTTGTTTTCCATTGAGCCCCGCCAGGAACAATAACACCAGGCCTGATGCAACTTCACGTAACTGTTTACTTTATGGTGGCTGTGTTTGTGTCTGCCTCTCCCTGGGCGTCTCCTCCCTCTCCCTCCTTCGCTCTCCCAGTCCCTTGTTACCTCTCTCCCACCATGCCTCTCTCTCTCTCTTCTTCCCTTTCTGGAGAACAGTCAGCAGCTGTACCTGGTCCTGCTATCAGAATCCCCTACTCATGGAACTCAACATTAACATGTAAGACCACCGAGACATCAGACCTTGTAGAAAATAGACACGCAAACTGAATCAACTCTCCACAACCCTCTTCTCCTCCAGTGTTTGTTCAGAACAGGTATATATTGACAGTTCTCTCCTCTCAAACAGGGTCATCCATTTTTAACATATTCAACCGTACTGGCTACACAATTGATTCTTCAAAATATAACTTATGACCACCTGAAACAAAATATAAATAACCTAATGTTACATTTCCATATATAACTAATTGTGTTAATTAACACAATTAGTCAGGATCTTAAAGATATGATTATAAGGGTGTCATACATGTTCATAACAAGTCTAATAAGTTATTATACCTGCATTATAAATCGCCAGGCTTTAAGTAAAGTGTTACTAGTGCAACCACCTTTATACCTGCATCATAATGCATTATAATCACCAGGCATTAAGTAAAGTGTTACCAGTGCAACCACCTTTATAAGACAGAGACTGTAGTTCCAGGGTCTTAATGATGAGCCAGTGGCCCCTGCAGGCTCAGTCAAGTGTTTTTCTAACAGCCACATCACAGGAGGAATAGAGATTCTAATTGGCTGGTTTGGATCCTTCTGATTTATTCAAAAAGGTTAGACCAGCCAATTATCATATTAATTCTGTGCACTCGTGCACGCATACTGTGTGGAGGCTTAGGTAGCCTAGCGGTTAAGAGCATACAGCCATTAACCGAAAGGTCGCTGGTTCGAATATCCAAGCCGACTAGGTGAAACATCTGCCAATGTGCCCTTGAGCAAGGTACTTAACCCTAATTGCTCCTGTAAGTCGCTCTGGACAAGCGTCTGCTAAATGACTAAAATGTAAATGTATTGAAAAAAGAAAGAGGATTAGGTCCAGCCAGCCAGCCAGCCAGCCAGCCAGCTCTGGGAGGTTCAGCTCTGGGAGGTTCATATAAACTGACTCATTGTTAAGGACAGACACACAGACAGGTAACACTGGGAGGTTAATATAAACTGACTGGTTGTTAGGGACAGACACACAGACAGGTAACACTGGGAGGTTAATATAAACTGACTGGTTGTTAGGGACTGACACACAGACAGGTAACACTGGGAGGTTAATATAAACTGACTGGTTGTTAGGGACAGACACACAGACAGGTAACACTGGGAGGTTAATATAAACTGACTGGTTGTTAGGGACAGACACACAGACAGGTAACACTGGGAGGTTAATATAAACTGACTGGTTGTTAGGGACTGACACACAGACAGGTAACACTGGGAGGGTTAATATAAACTGACTGGTTGTTAGGGACAGACACACAGACAGGTAACACTGGGAAGTTAATATAAACTGACTGGTTGTTAGGGACTGACACACAGACAGGTAACACTGGGAGGTTAATATAAACTGACTGGTTGTTAGGGACTGACACACAGACAGGTAACACTGGGAGGTTAATATAAACTGACTGGTTGTTAGGGACTGACACACAGACAGGTAACACTGGGAGGTTAATATAAACTGACTGGTTGTTAGGGACTGACACACAGACAGGTAACACTGGGAGGTTAATATAAACTGACTGGTTGTTAGGGACTGACACACAGACAGGTAACACTGGGAGGTTAATATAAACTGACTGGTTGTTAGGGACAGACACACAGACAGGTAACACTGGGAGGTTAATATAAACTGACTGGTTGTTAGGGACTGACACACAGACAGGTAACACTGGGAGGTTAATATAAACTGACTGGTTGTTAGGGACAGACACACAGACAGGTAACACTGGGAGATTAATATAAACTGACTGGTTGTTAGGGACTGACACACAGACAGGTAACACTGGGAGGTTAATATAAACTGACTGGTTGTTAGGGACTGACACACAGACAGGTAACACTGGGAGGTTAATATAAACTGACTGGTTGTTAGGGACTGACACACAGACAGGTAACACTGGGAGGTTAATATAAACTGACTGGTTGTTAGGGACAGACACACAGACAGGTAACACTGGGAGGTTAATATAAACTGACTGGTTGTTAGGGACTGACACACAGACAGGTAACACTGGGAGGTTAATATAAACTGACTGGTTGCACCCTTTACTCTATTTTAGTGTGTGTGGTGCTGCGTGTGTGGTGTTGCATGTGTGGTGCTGCATGTGTGGTGTGTAGTGTGTGTGAGTATCGAGCTGTAGTCATATCGATGGGTAGAATATGAGAATATGATTTGATCAGAGATTACGTGTTGTTTCCCAGGAGGCCTGATAATTTACACCCAGCACTCCCATAACATGCTCTGTAATTGTGTCTATTGATTGCTCCATTAGCAAAGTGAAACCACAAGGTGTGTGTGTGTGTGTTAGTTAGAGGGATATGGCTTGGTGCCACCTTATTCCGTTGTATAAATTAACCACATATGTTGCAGTGTTAAGAATGTCCTTCTTTCATCGAATAGAATAGAAAACAGTTATAGTAAACCCAGACACATACAGTATGCATCCCACAGCTACCTACCTCCTCTGCTGGATGTCGTGGTACTCTGAGCGTTTCTGCAGTCTCCAGGCCTCTCTCTCCTGGGAGGTGGAGTCACAGCTGTAGTAGTGCAGTAAGAAGGGCCACACCTCCCCGCGGATGGATGGGTCGATGCCCCCAAAGAAGATGGCCTGAGGAGGGGACAGAGAGGACATGATCAGCCTGTGTAGTAGAAGTCTAGAATTCAACAATGTTAGCTACAGTAACTACACCAGGGTTCCCTAACTGGCGGCCCACGGGTGGTTTATTTTTTGCATTTTCATTGTTGGACAAATACACCAGGAAATCAGCTCCAAGTAATTTTTATGTAAGAAAAATGTAAGTATTCCCACGCATAATAGAGACTTGATAAATGTAAGCAAGTCTGTCAGTCTTCCAAGGTCTTATGACAGCTACACACTCACCTTGCGTAGCTTGTACTCCTCCTCCACCTGTCCGGTGTGATTGAGATGTCGGAGCCAGGTGGTGACGTCCAGGCGGCGGTACAGACGTTCTTCTGGGTGGGTCTCAGCGGATGGCAGGGTGGGCCTCCGGATGGAGAACTGCATACATGACTTTTCATCCACTACCTGGAAGAGAGAGGGAGGAGAGAGAGCGAGATAGATGGGTGGGGGGCAGAGAGAGATATCAAGGAACTAACCATTATGCTAACACTGAAATAACATGGTATCTAACCACAATCCTAACACTGAAATAACATGGTATCAAGCCACAATAATAACGCTGAAGTAAGATGGTATCTAGCCACAATGCTGACACCGTAGGAACATGATATCTAGCCACAATGCTAACATGTCTCACCTGGTCTTTGAGCTGGGTCTCTCTGCAGCACTTCCACTGTTGGAAGACCTCAGCCAGCTTGTCCAGACCTGCGTGGTGGAAGTGGAGGATCTTGTACTGGCTCTCCCTGCTGGCGATCACCAGCTGACCACTGTTACATGCCTCATCACTGGAATCACAATATACCATATGTCAAACATACAGAAACACTGAAATAATTACACAGATTATTCCTGCACTGCTAAAACATGGCTTATAACATATACAGCAAACTCTCAGCTGGAAAATAATTGTCTAATACAGTCCTTTTTTACATACAGTTGAAGTCTGAAGTTTACATACACTTGGGTTGAAGTCATTAAAACTCATTTTTCAACCACTCCACAGATTTCACGTTAACAAACTATAGTTTTGGCAAGTCGGTTAGGACATCTACTTTGTGCATGACACAAGTAATTCTAAACAATTGTTTACAGACAGATTATTTCACTTATAATTCACTATATCACAATTCCAGTGGGTTACAAGTTTACATACACTAAGTTGATTCTGCCTTTAAACAGCTTGGAAAATTCCAGGCTTTAGAAGCTTCTAATTGACATCATTTGAGTCAGCTGGAGGTGTACCTGTGGATGTATTTCAAGGCCTACCTTCAAACTAAGTGCCTCTTTGCTCGACATCATGGGAAAATCTAAAGAAAAAAAATGGTAGACCTGGTTCATCCTTGGGAGCAATTTCCAAACGCCTGAAGGTACCACGTTCATCTGTGCAAACAATAGTACGCAAGTATAAACACCATGGGACCACGTAGCCGTCATACCGCTCAGGAAGGAGACGCGTTCTGTCACGTACTTTAGTGCGAAAAGTGCAAATCAATCCCAGAACAACAGCAAAGGACCTTGTGAAGATGCTGGAGGAAACAGGTACAAAAGTATCTATACCCACAGTAAAACGAGTCCTATATCGACATAACCTGAACAGCCGCTCAGTAAGGAGAAGCCACTGCTCCAAAACCACCATAAAAAAGCCAGACTACGGTTTGCAACTGCACATGGGTACAAAGATCGTACTTTTTGGAGAAATGTCCTCTGGTCTGATGAAACAAAAATAGAACTGTTTGGCCATAATGACCATCGTTATGTTTGGAGGAAAAAGGGGGAAGCTTGCAAGCCGAAGAACACCATCCCAACCGTGAAGCACGGGGGGTGGCAGCATCATGTTGTTGGGGTGCTTTGCTGCAGGAGGGACTGGTGCACTTCACAAAATAGATGGCATCATGAGGAAGGAAAATTATGTGGATATATTGAAGCAACATCTCAAGACATCAGTCATGAAGTTAAAGCTTGGTCGCAAATGGGTCTTCCAAATGGACAATGACCCCAAGCATACTTCCAAAGTTACACCAGTTCTGTCAGGAGGAATGGGCCAAAATTCACCCAACTTATTGTGGGAAGCCTGTGGAAGGCTACCCGAAATGTTTGACAACTATTTAAAGGCAATGCTACCAAATACTAATTGAGTGTATGTAAACTTCTGACCCAATGGGAATGTGAGGAAAGAAATAAAAGCTCAATTAAATCACTCTCTCTACTATTATTCTGACATTTCACTTAAAATAAAGTGGTGATCCTAACTGACCTAAGACAGGGAATTTTTACTAGGATTAAATGTCAGGAATTGTGAAAAACTGAGTTTAAATGTATTTGGCTAAGGTGTATGTAAACTTCAGACTTCAACTGTACATATAAGCCTACTTTCTGAAGTGACATCGTTTGAGTTGGACTAATCTTCCCCTTTACCCTCACAGGCCAAACAACACAACTGTACACAGGTGAGT
Organism: Thymallus thymallus; assembly: GCA_023634145.1. Lineage (NCBI taxonomy): Eukaryota > Metazoa > Chordata > Actinopteri > Salmoniformes > Salmonidae > Thymallus > Thymallus thymallus. The sequence goes on from CM042398.1 coordinate 10,715,109, forward strand.
TGTTATGAGAGTAAAGGTCAGTTCCTGAGGTCACAAAGTATCCAGACAACATGACCCCCCCGTGACCCCTCGCTGACCTGAAGAAGAGGCGGAGTGACCTCATGTGCCCCAGGTCAACCCGGAACACTCCCGCCAGCTGCTCCAATGCCAGCACCTTTTGCTGCTCCTCCCACCGCATGCCCTGCGATTGGCTATTGTTCTCCGATGGGGCGTGGCTGTCCAGGCTGGAGGCGGAGCTAGCCAAATGGATCATGGACTCATCGGAAAGCTCCCTGAGAAAAGGAAGAGGGGAGATGTTGAGTTGGTTTTAGGATCATGATTACCCTCTATAGGGAAACTGATGGGACCATGATTACCGTCTATAGGGAAACTGATGGGACCATGATTTTGGACATTCATTGCATTGCACACAAATGTCATTTTAACCACACATAAGCCTAGATATCGCAAACAGGGTCCAGAGGGCGATGTACTGTCTAGTGTTGAATATCAGGATCCATTTACTGCCCTGTTGTGGTCCCTTGTTTTCTGTCCTGGGATTGTGCTGGCTTAGACCAGGGGACAGAGAATGAGAAGAATGTATGGAGGTTACTGTGCAGGGGGAACCACGCACGCACACACACACACACACACACACACACACACACACACACACACACACACACACACACACACACACACACACACACACACACACACACACACACACACACACACACACACACACACACACACACACACACACACACACACACACACACACACACACACACACACACACACACACACACACACACACACACACACACACACAGCATACAACACAAACTGTACACACACACAAATCACAGCGTCTGCCTTCCAATTTCCCCCGTCATTCCCCCACGGCCACTGTGTTTTTCCTGGCACTGTAACCCGAGCAGGGGGCTCCTCTACTGCGTTAACACACGCACACACACACACACAGACATAAAACAACTGGGTAAGGGGGTAAATCAAACAACTAACAATCAAAACGTACCCCAAGACACGTCTCTGAGTCTGAGAGCCAGACCTGAGAAGCACAGTGAGGTATTAATTGCAAATGGGGCAAAACTTTAGAAACAGGTCTAAGAAACACAAGTCAGTCATATGTAAAAACATTTACATTTAAATGCTCTTTCCTTGTATCACTGAATGAACAGTAAGTCTATAATAAATACAAACAGCCTATTGGTCCCATGAGGAGCCAAAGCTGGTCACTTTCAAACTAAATCAATGGTTGTGAATTGATCATGTCTTGGGTTGTACCTGTATATAGAAAAAATAATATGTGAGATTGATAGAGACAGCAAGGTTTCCCCTCATTGGTCAGATTTACTGCCCTCTGGATCATGTTTCACATAAACCAGGTCCCAGTTCTGAGACACTACAGCACAGAGGAGTGGGGGAGTGTATGGCTCAATCTAAACCTAGTCATAGCAGGCCTGGGTTCAAATACTATTTGAAATCTTTTAAATAATTTGAGAGTTTACTTTAGCCTGTCTGGGGTGCCAAATGGGCAGGCTTTGCACATTTGGGACTTATCTATTGGTTCCATTGCAACAGGAATGCTCAAACCAAGCCCAGCAAAAGCATTTAAAATACTTTTTTAAAGTATTTGAACACAGGTCTGAGTCATACAGAAACCAAAAGTCTCACACTTAATGCTCTGCTGTAATAACACCTGACAACATTTGATTGATTAAAAGGATTATCTAAACTGCGCTACATGCTAACTCTACTGTAATTATCATAGGGATTTTGCTAAGCTAACAGTCTCTATGGTCTTTCCAGTTAACTAAGCAGCAGTGTTGAATATGGACCTGTTTTAAATGTCTACTTAATCAATGAAGCGAAGATGGCTTACTCTAACATAACAGTGTGTGCTTACAGAGAGGTTTTAAATGCCATCTACCTCATCAGTGGATCAATTAGCTAATGCTAAATGTTCACATGAATAGCTGATGCTGTTCTCTATAGTGACTACACTATAGACTATGTATACAGTGTGTTGTACAGAAACTATACACTAAGTGGAAAAGTCTATGCCATGGAAAGTGCTCTTCCCATGAAATAGACTGCATCTAGGTGAAAGCTATGATCCCTTATTTATGTCACTTGTTAAATCCACTTCAACCAGTGTAGACGAAGGGGAGGAGAAGCCTTGGACAACTGAGACATAGATTGTGTATGTGCGCTATTCAGAGGGTGAATGGGCAAGACAAAAGATTTAAGTGCCAAGTGCACCGGTTTGTGTCAAGAACTGCAACGGTGCTGGGTTTTTCACACTCATCAGTTTCCTGTGTGTATCAAGAATGGCCCACCACCCAAAGGACATGCAGCCAACTGGACACAACTGTGGGAAGCATTGGAGTCAACATGGGCCAGAATCCCTGTGGAATGCTTTCAACACCTTGTAGAGTCCATGCCCTGACAAATTGAGGCTGATCTGGGGGAAAAAGGTGTGGGGGGGGGTGCAACTCATTATTAGGAAGGTGTTAATGTTTTGTACACTCAGTATATGTCAACAGCATGTTTTGATGAAAAAGCTGTTTTAATGGCATGGGAGCTAGAGCTACAAGCTGGGGTGAGACCAGGCTGCCCACATCACTGTTCCCTACCTACGTGATGCTCTACCCTCGGGACAGAGCTCTGGCGTCACCCTGAGAACCAGAGCCTGGGGCTCAACCCCACTAGAGACCCACGGTCCCTAAACTGTGTAAACTGGCTGAACAGACAATTCAGTGCTTTCAACACATTTCTTTCAACGATCGACAGTGATGAAGTCAATCTCTCCTCCACTCTGAGCCAGGAGAGACTGATATGCATGTTATTGACATTGGCCCTCCGTGTATATTTGAGGGCCAGACGTGCTGTTCTGTTCTGGGAAAGCTGCAGCTTTTCTAGGTAATAGTCAAGATGCGACAAAAACAGAGCCTGCAGGACTAGTTTGGTTGCATGTGATGTTAAAAAACCAGAGCATCTCTTTATCACAGACCTCTCCCCATCTTTACAACAATACAATCAGAATGCTTCGACCTTGACAGTTTACAGTCGAATAGAACACCAAGAAGTTTAGTCTCATCTACTAACTTGGAGACACACACAGTTTTCTTTAGTCGTTTACAATTTAGTTTTGCATTTGTGTTGCAGTTCATATCTATTAGTGTTCTGCATTATGGCATGCTCTATGTTTTGTGTGGACCTCAAGAAGAATAGCTGCTGCTGCTTTTTCGACAGGTAAAGGGGATCTGAATAACATACACTGAACAGAAATAAAACGCAACATGAACTGAGTTACAGTTCATATAAGGAAAACTGTCAATTGAAATACATTCATTAGGCCCTAATCTATGGATTTCACATGACTGGTAATACATATATGCATCTGTTTGTCACAGATACCTTAAAAAAAAAAGGTAGGGGCGTGGATCGGAAAACCAGTCAGTATCTGGTGCGACCACCTTTTGTTTCATGTAGTGCAACATCTCCTTTGCATAGAGTTGATCAGGCTGTTAATTGTGGCCTGTGGAATGTTGTCCCACTCCTCTGCAATAGTTGTGTGAAGTTGCTGGATATTGGCAGGAACTGGAACATGCTGTTGTACGCTTAGATCCAGAGTGTCCCAAACATGCTCAGTGGGTGATGTCTGAGTATGCAGGTCATGGAAGAACTGGGACGTTTTCAGCTTCCAGAAATTGTGTACAGAACCTTTCGACATGGGGCTGTGCATGATCATACTGAAATATGAGGTGATGTCAGTGGATGAATGGCACGACAATGGGCCTCAGGATCTCGTCATGGTATCTCTGTGCACTCAAATTTCCATCGATAAATTGCAATTGTGTTTGCTATGCCTGCCCATACCATAACCCCACCGCCACCATGGGGCATTCTGTTCACAATGTTGACATCAGCAAACTGCTCGCCCACACAAACGCCTGTCTGCCATCTGACTGGTACAGTTGAAACCGGGATTCATCCGTGAAGAGCACACTTCTCCAGCGTGCCAGTGGCCATCGAGGGTAAGCATTTGCCCACTGAAGTTGGTGAAGAGACGGAACTGCAGCCAGGTCAAGCCCCTGGTGAGGATGACGAGCATGCAGATGAGCTTCCCTGAGAAGGTTTCTGACAGTTTGTGCAGAAATTCTAGCACCAGCTCTGGTGGACATCCTGGCAGTCAGCATGCCAATTGCATGCTCCCTCAAAACATGAGACATCTCTGGCATTGTGTTGTGACAAAACTACACATTTTAGAGTGGCCTTTTATTGTCCCCAGCACAAGGTGCACCTGTGTAACGATCATGCTGTTTAATCAGCTTCTTGATATGCCACACCTGTCAGGTGAATGGATTACCTTGGCAAAGGATAAATGCTCACTAACAGGGATGTAAACAAATTTGTGCACAAAAGTTGATAGAAATACGTTTTTTGTGCATAGGGAACATTTATGGGATCTTTTATTTCAGCTCATGAAACATGGGACCAACACTTTACATGTTGAGTTTGTATTTTTGTTCAGTATAAAAACATTAATTAAAACCCCGTGGAGGGCAGGGAGAGGAGGAGAGATAAAACTAGGTTTTATGTTTTAATACGATACAAAATAATTTATTATTGTACATTTGCATGGACATTCATTATCATTTAATTGCCTATGTTTTGGATTCTAACCATTGTAAAGGGCAGCAAGAGGCCTTTGAGAATTCATTCATTATGAATTTAAAAGTTTTAAAGATTCAGAAAAATAATAGCAATTTTGTCCTACAGACGCACTACATTCAGATAGATAGATAGATAGGTACTTTATTGATCCCCCGGGGGGGAAATTTCATATCATATCATATCAAATTTCAGTGGTTTAGAATACTGTACTGGAGCCATATAGATGAGAGTTTCAAAGGGGTGAAAGACTAATAGCATTGTGAACATGAACACACACACACAAGCTACAATACACAGTCTCTCTCACACACCAACATACTGTACTCTCGCTTTTTCTCACTCTTACACACTCCCTCCCTTATTTCTCTCTGCATGATTCCTAGTGACATATTTCCAGTCCCAGGCCCCTTAACAGTGTCAATTAAAGCTGAGAGCTGTGCTGTTCCAGAGGGGTTGGTTGCTGCCTGCAGGCCCGGACCAGACCACTCTCCGTTCTTCTAATCCACCCAGCTGACACACAGCCCTGCACAACAACCCCAGGAGCAGGGAGGAATCAAAGAGTTTCATACAGACCCAGGGAGGGAGAGAGAGAAAGAGAGAGAGGGGAGAGAGGAAGTACAAGGAGCAAGAAATTGAGAGATTGATAGAAACATTAGTGAAGGAGAGAGAGAGCAAGAGAGCGAGAGAGGGAATGAAGAAAAGGTTAGAGGCAGTGGAAGAGAAAGCTGCCAAGTCACACACTAACTGGACTTACAGTGTTAAATGGACACACACACTTCAAACTCCCTGATCCTGGGCTGTGTTTCTGGTCAAATACCTCTGTGTGGAAACGACCTCTGAGGGATGTATAAAGGAGAATGGCCGTAAGGTCAGTACAGCAACATGATAGTGGTTTAGTCCAGATGGTTTAGTTGATTGGAGCAGAGTGTTGGCAACACCAAGGCTGTCGGTACAATTCCGCATGGACCACATAACGAATATGTGTGCTAACTAAGCTGCTTTAATTGGATTGCATTTAGCGAAGGACAATGTGTGTGCTTTGGCCCATGTTGCCAATAAGAACCTACATGTACTGGATATTAACATAAACTTGTCATTATCTGCTTCCACAGCCCTTTCTCTTCCTACAAAGTGCACACATCCACCCTTGCTGTGTGAAGTGTGAACCTCCCCCACTGACAGTAAGAGTGCTCTTATCCTCTTCTCTGTGGCTCCACCTTGTGGTAGGTTTGGCCAATTACAACTACCTTGATCCGGTGAGAAAAACTAATTCTGTCTTGTGATGTGAGAAACTGTCATCTGGAATGGGGGTTCAACATTATTCAAGGTTATACCCTTTTGAAAACAGTTGCTGCTCTCTCTCGTTCTTGCTATTTTCTATACTCTTCTATAAAGTCGTTGGAAAACGATCAAATTGCCAGTTACCTCAAATAAGTATCTGAAATATACGCAAATTGGTTGCAAGTTCTTGTTTGCATTCATGCAGTCAGTATCAAATATTTATTTAACAAGTTGGATGCTGCTCTACCCAAATAATTGTAAAAGCATTTATGTTATGTGCTTACACTTAAACCATTTCAATGTCTCCACTGCGAGATAAGACACCAATATTCAGCGTCTGAACTGACAGAGACTGGATTCAATACATACAGTTGAAGTCGGAAGTTTACATACACCTTAGCCAAATACATTTAAACTCAGTTTTTCACAATTCCTGACATTTAAACCTAGTAAAAATTCCCTGTCTTAGGTCAGTTAGGATCACCACTTTATTTTAAAAATGTGAAATGTCAGAATAATAGTAGAGAGAATGATTTATTTGAGCTTTTATTTCTTTCATCACATTCCCAGTCGGTCAGAAGTTTACATACACTCAATTAGTATTTAGTAGCATTGCCTTTGAATTTTGGCCCATTGCTCCTGACAGAACTGGTACAACTGAGTCAGGTTTGTAGGCCTCCTTGCTCGCACACACTTTTTCAGTTCTGCCCACAAATTTTCTATAGGATTGAGGTCAGGGCTTTGTGATGGCCACTCCAATACCTTGACATTGTTGTCCTTAAGCCATTTTGCCACAACTTTGGAAGTATGCTTGGGGTCATTGTCCATTTGGAAGACCCATTTGCAACCAAGCTTTAACTTCATGACTGATATTTTGAGATGTTGCTTCAATATATCCACATAATTTTCCTTCCTCATGAAGCCATCTATTTTGTGAAGTGCACCAGTCCCTCCTGGGATGGTGTTCTTCGGCTTGCAAGCCTCCCCCTTTTTCCTCCAAACATAACAATGGTCATTATGGCCAAACAGTTCTATTTTTGTTTCATCATACCAGAGGACATTTCCCATGATGTCAAGCAAAGAGGCACTGAGTTTGAAGGTAGGCCTTGAAATACATCCACAGGTACACCTCCAATTCAGAAGCTTCTAAAGCCATGACATAATTTTCTGGAATTTTCCAAGCTGTTTAAAGACACAGTTAACTTAGTGTATGTAAACTTCTGACCTACTGGAATTGTGATATAGTGAATTATAAGTTAAATAATCTGTCTGTAAACAATTGTTGGAAGAATTACTTGTGTCATGCACAAAGTAGATGTCCTAACCGACTTGCCAAAACTATAGTTTGTTAACATGAAATCTATGCAGTGGTTGAAAAATGTGTTTTAATGACTTCAACCTAAGCGTATGTAAACTTCCGACTTCAACTGTACATAAATTATAAATACCATTTAAACTACAACTCCTGTTTCCATTAGTGCCCTGCATATCAATCGCAGAGATGATTCACATAAAATCCAACTGACAATAACTTGAATTGCTTTCACCAAAACACCCCTATTCGTATCTATGTCTAACGCAAGTCACAAACAAATGTGTGCACACATAACAGACTTGCATTGAAATACTGAAATCTTTCAAATACTTTTAGTATTTGCATTAGCCTGCCTTTTTCTATTGGTTTAATGACAACATACAAACTAAATCAAGCTATGATAAAGTATTTAGAAATGTAATTAAATTAATACAGGTTACAGGATAATACAGGTCTGTATTATCCACACACACCCATCCCATCCCACCTCACCTGCTCTCGTTGTCCAGGAACACAGAGCCGCTGCACTCAAAGAGGGCCTCGCTGACGGGCGACAGGCAGAAGGGCGAGGAGAAGGTGTCCGAGTCCGAGCCCATGGTGCTGTCCCTGCTCACCTCGTCAGCTGACAGCTCACAGGACCCCTCATCCCCCTCATCCCCCCCAGACTGGGGGTGCTGCTGCTGGGAAGGAGGGGGCTCTACGCTGGCCTCCAGACCCAGGCCCCCCCCATTCCCAATCCTCTCCTCCTCTTCCTCCCGGTCCTCATCTTCCTCCTGGGCGGGAGGGTGTCGGGAATGGGGCCTGCAGATAGGGTTAACATTACAGTGTTAACGTAAAATATATGTTTTTTCAGAGGATGAAATTCAGTTAGATAAGACCAGATGGAAATGAACTACCATCCCTAAACAGTGTTTACCTGTACTACAAAAGTTCAGGATCAGTTGTCTCGATACAAGCAGTTATCACGATAAAACCAGTTATTGCAATATCACCACATACAGAACTCCATTATGTTCCCCTCTCCCCACTCTACCTGCGGGGCCTGCGCCGAGCGTTCCTGCGTACAGGTGAGCTCTCGGGGGTGATGTAGCGCAGGGCCTCCTCGTCTTGTCTCTGGATGCGGGAGTTGGGAACCCATGTCAGGATCAGAGTGGTGCCCAGGTTCTCATCCTTCTCCATGTGCACACACAGGTACCCTGAGGAGACAACGGAGGCATGAGAGAGGGAGAAACATGGCCGCGAACACACAAATGTGGACACACACACACCCTGATGTGATCCTATCATCAGAGGATGAGAGACAGGTTGAGAAAGAGGGGCGCGCACACACACACACGTTTTGTTTTTTGCCCACAGCTGATTCAAATAACCAACTCATCATCAAGCTTTGATGATTTGAGTCAGCGCTGTAGTGCTAGGGCAAAAACAAAACATGCACCCAGGTTGGGCCCCCAGGACAGAGTTTGGGAAACCCTGCTATAGGACACACTGTGATGGGGCTGTCCAAGTCAGGGAGAGAAGAACAGCAGAGGAAGAGGTGAACGGGTGAATGCTAAAGTCATAGCTGGGGCCTGTTCAGGAGGATGTCATGTTACAGAACATTCAGATAGAAACTTATGGTGTAGAACAAATATGATTGCTTGTCAGGTAGAATAGGGAATCAAGTTAGCGCTATTAGTTACATTTCTGTGACGTTCAGATCACTGAATACACCCCAGGGTCGTATGCATTAGGCACCAAACGCAAGAAAACTGACTGAAACAGGAAGGGACTGCCTGAACTTGTCCAATAAGAAATTGTCTTTTCCGTTTTCGGTTGCAAAGATGTTCGCTACGTTGTGCCCTAATTAATAGGACCCTGATGTAGGGGACTCCTAGACAGCTGTATACTGTACCTGGGTGGTGTTCGGGCAGGCCAGGCAGGGGCTCGGCAGGGTGCACACACACATTGTTCTTGGAGAAGATGATCTCTCCGTCCAAACCGTTCCGCGAACCGGGCGACCCTGGGTTAAAGGTCAGGAGGTCCGAGGCCTTGGAGGAGGCACGGCGCAGTAGTCGACCGAGAGACATCTACACCTATACCAGGACTCTGCGTCCATTCTCTGGGGTGGAAGGAGAGGGAGAGGTGAGAGATGGGAAGAGAGGGGGACAGAGGAAGGAGGGTGGGAGAGGTAGGTAGGGATGGAGAGAGACAGAATCAGGTCAGAATGGAGGACATGGGGCACTAGTGTTTTACAGTACAACATTTGCCTATTCAAAGTAACTAATCATATATACAGTTCCTTGGGAAAGTATTCAGACCCCTTGAATTTTTCTACATTTTGTTATGTTACAGCATTATAGTTTTTTCCCCCTCATCAATCTACACACAATACCCCATAATGACAAAGCAAAATCAGGTTTTTAAAAATAAAAACTGAAATATCACATTTACATTCAGACTCTTTACTCAGTACTTTGTTGAAGCACTTTTGGCAGCGATTTCAGCCGGCTCTGGCTGGGCCACTCACATATTGTACATAGCTAACATACCATGATGAAAGAGGTGGCAAAGCAGTGGCATACTGTACGTGGAAACATTACATTCAAAGACTTGTCCCAAAGCCCCTCCTGCGTCGTCTTGGCTGTGTGCTTAGGGTCGTTGTCCTGCTGGAGCTGGTTCTGGAGTAGGTTTTCATCAAGAACTTCTCTGTACTTTGCTACGTTCATCTTTCCTTCGATCCTGACTAGTCTCCCAGTCCCTGCCGCTGAAAAACATCCCCACAGCATGACGCTTCCACTACCATGCTTCACCGTAGGGATGGTGCCAGGTTTCCTCCAGACGTGATGCTTGGCATTCAGGCCAAAGAGTTCAATCTTGGTTTCATCAGACCAGAAAATCTTGTTTCTCATGGCTTCCGTCTGGCCACTTTACCATGAAGGCCTGATTGGTGGAGTGCTGCAGAGATGGTTGTCCTTCTGGAAGGTTCTCCCATCTCCACAGAGGAACTCTGAAGCTCAGTCTGAGTGACCATCGGGTTCTTGGTCACCTCCCTGACCAAAGCCCTTCTCCCCCGATTGCTCAGTTTGGCCGGGCAGCCAGCTCTAGGAAGAATATTGGTGGTTCCAAACGTCATGCTTTAAGAATGATGGAGGCCACTGTGTTCTTGGGGACCTTATATTCTCAGAAATGTTTTGGTACCATTCCCCAGATCTGTGCCTTGACACAATCCTGTCTCGAAGCTCTAAGGACAATTCCTTTGAACTCATGGCTCAGATTTTGCTCTGACATGCACTCTCAACTGTGAGACCTTATATAGACAGGTGTGAGCCTATTTTCACTTTGTCATTATGGGGTGTTGTGTGTAGATTGATGAGGGGGAAAAAAAATAATTTAATCAATTTTAGAATAAGGCTGTAACGTAACAAAATGTGGAAAAAGGGAAGGGGTCAGAATACTAGCTGAATGCACTGTGAATGACAGAGTGAAAAGAAGGATACCTGAACAGAATAAAAAATATTCCAAAACATGCATCCTGTTGACAATTTTAAAAAATGCAAAAAATGTGGCAAATAAATTAACTTTATGTCCTGAATACAAAGCATTATGTTTGGGGAAAATACAACACAACCCATCACTGAGTTCCACTCTTCATATTTTCAAGAACGGTGGTTGCCGCATCGTGTTATTGGTATGCTTGACATCGGCAGGGACTAGGGAGATTTTTTGTATAAAAAGAAACGGAATAGAGCTAAGAACAGGCAAAATCCTAGAGAAAAACCTGGCTCAGTCTGCTTTCCAACAGACACTGGAAGACAAATTCACCTTTCAGCAGAACAATAACCAAAAACACAAGGTCCATACACTAACCATACACTGGAGTTGCTTACCAAGACGACATTGAATGTTCCTGAGTGGCCTAGTTACAGTTTTGACTTAAATCTACGGCAAGATTTAAAAATGTCTGTCTAGCAACGGTCAACAACCAACTTGACAGAGCTTTAAGAATTAAAAAATAAATAATGTGCAAATATTGTACAATCCAGGTGTGCAAAGCTCTTAGAGACTTACCCAGAAAGACTCACAGCTGTGATTCTAACATGTATTGACTTAGGGGTGTGAATACTTATGTATATGAGATATTTCTGTATTCATTTTCAATAGGATTTGCCACTTTCAATTTAAGGCAGTGACATACATTTGTACTTACAGTCATGTGAAAAAGAAAGTACACCCCCTGGAAAGTTGTCTTTTTTTAACATATTTGGACAGATGAATATGTAATATTCACTTCAACACTATCAACAGATAAAGGTTACCAAATTTAACAAATGACTCAAATAAAAAATGTTGTGCAATTAAAATAAACAAAAATACCTTTTCCTTATGGGGAAAAAGTTAGTACACCCGTGATTTTACCATCACATAAAATGGCTAAAATTAGAAATTAGGTCCAGCCTTCCATAAAGATGGGTCTGGTTTGGTCTTAACCATATGGGTGTGGTAACACATCATTCAAAGATCAAAAGACCTACCCAAGGCCCTCAGAAGAAAGATTATTGATGCCCATGAGTCTGGGAGGGGTTACAAATCCATTTCCAAGCAATTTGAAGTATGTCATTCCACTGTCTGACGAAAATTCCAGACCACTGGCAAACTACCAAGGACAGGTCTCCCCACCAAAGTCAACCCAAGACTTCTATGAGCATCATTCGGTCAGCTTTTGGGCTGACTTTGGTGGGACGACCTGTCCTAGGTAGTTTGCCAGTCATGGGCATCAATAATCTTCTGAGGGCCTCGGGTAGGTCTTTTGATCTTTGAATGTGTTACCACACACCCATATGGTTAAGACCAAACTAGACCAATTTCCTTATCTTTATGGAAGGCTGGACCCTCCTAAGTTTCTCTCTAATGTTTTCTAATCATTTGCACTTGTTTTGGTACACCTAATTCTAATTTGAGCCATTTTATGTGATGTTAAAGGTAGGGGTGTTCTAACTTTTTCCCCATAAGGAAAAGGCATTTTTGTTTATTTTAATTGCAAATGCTTTTTTTGTGTCATTTGTTATATTGGGTAACAAGTGTTGAAGTGAAGATTACATATCCATCTGTCCAAATATGTAAAAAAAAAAAAAAAAAAAAAAAAAAAAGACAACTTTCCAGGGGGTGTACTTACTTTTTAACATGATTGTAAGTTACACTGTGATGTTTGTATAGTATTAGTGTGTATTCTTACCCCGACAAGTCAACCATGGCATGCAACACAAATTCACAGTTAGAGTTTTACTATGCCACGTCAACTATCTTGACTGACACAATTGGCTCTGTTAGTGTAGGTGTGTGTGTTTGCAAATGTGTCCCACCTTGAATAAACACACACACACACACCTGGTCACTCATTTCATGAGAAATCCTAGCCTGTTATTAGGAGCTAACAGATATCAACATCCATGGCTATACTCAACATGTCACACAACTGTACATTATGACTGGTCTCAAGTGCCAGTCTCATAGCTTTCACAGTGGCTGATGAAAGAGACCACACTACGACTGGTCTCACGTGCCAGACTCATAGCTTTCACAGTGGCTGATGAAAGAGACCACACTATGACTGGAAACCAAATAATTTTGCTGTTCACTCCAGTCAACCTTTCTCCTATGACTGGAATTGTTACACTTTCGTGACTGGCATATCAGTGTTTCTCCATACTGTGTAAGTTCCTCTGTGCGGCCCTATGATAATGTAGCCTACAGTCTATGGAAAAGCAGACATTGAACACATTCCCAGTGCCCCACTACTCCTGAATGTGGGGAATGTTCCCTCCTTTTCCTCAGAACCCTGAGTCATGGCCTGTGACCCAAATGGCACCCTATCCCCTATATGGTGTGCTTCCTTTTGTTCAGAGCCCTATGGGCCTAGGTCAAAAGTAGTGTGCTACATAGAATGCCATTTGGGAGGAAGCCATGTTTACCTCCTCTGATTAACTCTATGCCCCACGACTTCCTGTTATCAGGGCTCCCGGGGGACGTATCTAGGATCAGCTTCCCCTCTCCCAATTCTAACCTTAACCATTTGTGGAAGAAACTGACCCAAGATCAGCATCTAGGGGTAACTTCAGCCTACTGCCTTATCAGAACTCGGACAGGAAGTCTTCTACCCCAGAATCTGGGCAAGGCCAGGGAGTATGTACTGTAGCCTGGTCCGAGATATGTTTGTGCTGTCTTGCCAACTGCTATGGTTTTTGGACTGACAATGATCATAGGAGTTGGCAGGACAGCACAAACAGAGTGAGTGAGGTTCCTAGGAATGATCCTGATGCATAGAGGAAGACAATCAAAGATATTATATTCAGTTTATTTTCTCTACTAAAAATATGGTTAATGAAAAACAAAGTACACATTTATGCAACAAATGCACTCATTTGGCCGGGTAACACTTTACAATGATTAAGTTGCTCTCTTAGGCTACCTGTCTAAGAACACTGCATTTACACACTATACTTCAGTACTACAACCATCATAAAAACCACTCTGGCCATAGCACTGAGCAGCTCACATGGACATTTGCATGGTAACTGCTTAGAGAACAAAGCCAATGCATTGAATCCACTTGCAAATGAGCAGTAGTAAACCAGGCTGAACTCACTATACCAGGTGTCCAGTGTCAACCATACCCCCCTGGACCTTCCATCCATACTTCAACAGATTAAAGCTACATTTCATAAAAAAATATAAATACATTTCATAGTCAATGTTTCTGCTTCTGGTCGCCCCAGACAACAGTTACTCCTAACCAGTTGATAGACAGTGGTGATCTGCACCAAAACAGGGAAATTAGAGGTTATTTGGTGGTAAAACAACAGCTATAACCAGTTCTCTGTGTGTGTCCATAGCCTGAGGCTATTCTGGTCGGTATGATCGCAGCAGGGCAAGAAGAGGTCAGAGTGTGATATGACTCCATATTCAGCGTGTGACTAATCAGGGAACCTGACTGATATAGCACAATTCTCTCTCTCTCGCTCTCATCACCTCAGTGTGTGAGTGTTCACACCTTGCCTTTTCTCCTCCACTATAGCCGGTCACCTCACACTGGTCCTACAGTAGCATTCCAACAATGGCGAACAGCTCTCCAAAAGAACCTGTTACTCTCCTGTGAGTGTGAAGTCTGCATTCTGTCATAAACAAAATTCTGTAGCCATTCATCTCATTTAGTATTCATCTCCTTCTGCCTCGCTGTTTGTAGTCGTTTTGTTCAGAAAAACTTCAAAACAAAACAGTCCAAGGGATTATCTGAGAGTAAATGAAGATTTTCTGTTTCTGAGACTACTAAACGCTCCCCAATGAGAATACAGAGTGAGTGAATCACTACAGTAGCCCACTGTGTCCTGTCAGCATCAATGACTATAAAGGCAGAGGGTTCCAGTGCCTTAGATCACTGGGTTCAGTTCACCTCCAGGCCACGGCAATACACTTGTCAGGCTGCTGACATTTGAATAGAGGAGGCTTTCATAATTAACTGCCTCTCCTGTTCATCTGGATTGTGACACCAAACCACTGCCTGGGGGGCAGATAAATTAGACTCTAAATAACTAGTGAGTTGCAATCCCTCAGGCTGACTAACTTCCATAATCAAAGAGTCATTAGGCTATGTACCAGACACAGACAGAGCAATGAGTATTCTGTATACATTAGGCCTAGTAAAGTAGAGCTCAAATGTAAGTAGCCTAGGTGAGAAAAATCGAATGGGAGCTGAAAATGATTGGCTTAGCCCACCTTCCTAAATCACATTCACAAGGCATAGGCCTATAATTTGACACTGTTATAGCTATAAACAGGTGGATATGAAGTCAATGAGATATGTCTATCTATGCCAATTAATATAGCTGTAGGACATCAATAGCCTACGCGACATAGTAAAAGAGGTGTATCGTCAAGAGTGGCGTGCCGCCCGCGATGACGAGGTTACATCAACTATTGACACATTGTATCAATGACAGGCAACATCCATTTGACAGGAGAGAGGATGGAAGAGCGGGATTCTCGCTGCCGCAGCATTATTTTTCACGGGCCCGTCCTTCTCCTGCCTGTCCGACATTGCTATTGGTTTGGCCGGGCAGGGATTTTATGTGTAGTTAAGCCTACCATCACGAATACATATTTTAGTTTAACTGGCTGGCCAATGTCCTGAAATTGCTCCCCACCACATTCAGCGCAATCCCGGCCAACACCGCATAGTTATGCAAAGGAATAGCCTAGCCTAGGAAATACGGGGGTCGTGTAGACTAGAAACGCCTATGCATAATAAACGAGGTAATTTTATACATTTTCGGTCATCGGTGTACACCTGTGCGAGCAGGGGAATTAATAAATAAATGCACTCAAAAACACAGGCGATGCAGTCTTGCTTTCTCACCCTCTGTCCCACTCATAGACTACGGTCTTTGCCACTTATCCATTCCGAAGCGAAGCTGTGTTTATGGTGGTTGTATCCCCGTAGTTTGAGGTCACGTCTTCGGTATTTTGTTTCGCGGAGTGCGTGTTTGTATCCGTGCGGTCTGTCTCTACCACACGCCGAGCTGCTAGCTTTTTCTAACCCAACCCCCAAATTCCTCTGCTTCCGGGATGGCAGACTGGATAAAGGCTGCTTCGGTGAAAGCACGGGTCAGTCAACTATTAGGATCACATTATATTTGTGCGTATTTTTGTCTTATTAGTCAAATAAAATTCTCCTCATCAACACAAAATGAGACATCTAAGACATCTTTATCATAGTATGACGTTTTAGAGGTCAATTCCGAAAGCTTCACTGCAGTTGGCTGATCCCGTATTCACATGAGCATCATCAGGACCAGTGGAACTGGAGTTGGAGCATCATGACGCGGATCTCAGATGTCCCGCTGGAACTCTTATACATGGCAGGTAAACCACAAGCATTAAGGATCATGAGCAATCATTTAAACAATAAACAGCACATTTCAAAATTACAAGGTATTTAGGACAATGTTTTAAACAATAACAACAAATAATTTATAACATTAGCTAACATAACCCTACTACAGGTATGATATTTTGTGCAATTCATAATTGTTTACAATATGCAATTGTATTGAGCTTAACTGCACTGAGTTATAAGGCAGATGTTCACCAGATGGGAAGACTATGAAGTAGATGAAGAAAGAGATAATTGACTGCACATTCAAACACCTAATCCATTGTGATAAACTCCCTGAGTGGTGACAGCTCACTAATAGGGGAACATGAGAAACTATGCTTAGCTTAAGAGAAACAAACCCAGAGCCATCTATTGCCTTTAATGGAAACAATATGGCAATATAACTGGAAGTAATTTGATAAGACTTAACACAGAGCCTACCATCATACTGGAAGAGTACAGAAATGGCATATTCTGATCAATTTTAGATGTTAAATTAATAAAAACAACTGTGTAGAGCCACTGCTAACTGTTTATAGAGAACATTTATTACAGGGGATGCATTTCAAAAAGTGCTTAGCAAATAAAATAATAAAAGGTTGGAAAGAAAAAGTTTTTCTTAGAGAGACACATTAAAATAATAATACATTTCGGCCTAGTGTTCTAGAATGACCCAATTTCTCAATCTCACACCACTGTCTCAGTATCTCACCTGATACAATGTCATGTAATCACTCATCTGGTCAATACTCAATCTCACACCAATGTCTCAGTATCTCACCTGATACAATGTCATGTAATCACTCATCTGCAACAATGACAAAATGGAGAGATATCTGATTGAGCTTTAACCCACACAGTTCACTGAAGTCCTTTTCACAGATTTGACTGAAAATACAGTTGAATATAAAAACATGATTTCCAAAAATACTTTAGTGTAGTCAGTCCATTCAGAAAACACAGTCTATTAGCACAATGGTTTACCCAGGGTAGCAGGGATGGAAGGGCAACTTTGAGTGGAGTTTTTTGTCAGAGATTTGCTGGGTCAGCAGTGCCAGAACAACCTGAGAGGCTGTCTACTTGGTCACAGAGTCCATTTAGTCATTATGAGGTTCACTGAGTCATACGGTTCATAAGGCTCACAAGGTCCACTGGACTTCAAACACCTCTGACATGGGCAGGGCCAGGCTGGTCACCGTCAGAACCTACAGACAGACAGATATGATATTATACTGTAGAATAGAATAGAATAGAATAGACCGGTAGGCAAGCAGAATTAGAATGTCTGTTCTACCATTTCTTAATTCTAAACTCTATATAGGTTTATTTATTTTTATTTAACTAACTTTATTTATTAACCTTATTTAACTATAGAGGTAACTCAGCCAGCTACAGCTCACCTTGGTGTCAGTCCGATAAGAGAAATCCCTCACTTTTTTTCCGTTGGCCCATACATAGCGGGGTGGGGAGGGCACCCCGAACACCTGCAGGCCTCCCAGCACCAGCCCGTCCAGGGCCCCGTTCTGATGCAGGGGGTCACTTACCACCTGGGACTGGATCAAATGAAAAACCTTTTTGATCCCCACTGATAAACACACACGTATAGTACCACTATACATTAGACATTAACAGTTAGGCCTACTGTTCACAGAATGGCAGGGGAAGAGTACATCTTCTATCTTCGATTGGATCTGGATCTCAATCTTGCGAGCATTGCTAGAAACATACTGTACTGCAAAATCATCCAAATCACCCTAGATAATTCCCTGATCTCCATCCTCTCTTTAAAGTCCATTTAGGGACCTACATCTTTCCTACCCAGATGTCATGTGATACCTTGAAGTAGGCCAAACAAAAGGTGTGATGGGTCTGCACTCAAAGATGTTGCATAAAGCTTACTTCATTTTTATTTTATTTTATTTTCACTGCATCAGGAATAGCCTTGAAGTGGCTATGTAACCTTTAAATAAGTAGGCAAGTCAGGGCCCGGAGCTTTCCTTGGTCAGGTCATGTGATCAGGAAAAACTCAGGACCCTATCCTACCTGTCCAGCGATGAAAATAACATAGGAGTAGTCTCCTCTCTCGAAGGTGTCCAGACTGTCCCCATCGTCCCAGAACAGGTCACCCCAGGCCCAGCCACCAGCAGACAGCGCCACCATCAGGAGGAAAGGGTTCCTGCGAGAAGCTGAGGTGGTCAAGGCTGGCTCCTGTATCAGTTAGAGGGGGTTTGGAGGCTATTTTCATTTAAATATATCATATAATAACTGATTAAAACAGGCAACATGATTTACACAGAAAACTGACAAGATCCAAAACAACATTGTCAGACAAAGGAATTCTGGGTCTCTTGTTTTATGACAAATAACTTTAATAGGGTTTGACAGCTCATTCATCTCCTCTACCATCAGTGTGTAACACCCACAGTATGGGCCTAAGATGAAGCTTTGTCAAAATGAAACAACAGCCAACCAAACTCTATTGTGTACAGAGGACACACACCTGCTGTGGGATGATGTGTCCCTCTCTCACATGGACGTTGATGGTGTTCAGAGGGGCTGGGAGGAGCAGGTACTGACCCTTACTGTAGAACGGCTGGCCCTAGGGAGGGAGGGAGGGATGAAAGGAGAGAGAGAGAGAGAGAGAACCATTGGAAAATGGTTATAGTAGACACAGAGAGAGAGAGAGAGAACCATTGGAAAATGGTTATAGTAGACACAGTACACCAGTATTACACATCTTTGCCTGGTCCTAAAGTAAGCCTACAAGACTAAGAAAGGCTCACACAGATTGATTTTTATCGATTTATATCTGTTAATGACAGAAAAGATGGGCTAGGTCTATACAAATACACAGTGTACAAAACATTAGGAACTTTCCATGCCATGGACTGATCCAGGTTAATCCAGGTAAAAGCTATGATCCCTTATTGATGTCACTTGTTAAATCCCCTTCAAATCAGTGTAGCTGAAGGGGGGAGACAGGTTAAAGAAGCATTTTTAAGCCTTGAGACAATTGAGACTTAGATTCTGTATGTGTGCCATTCAGAGGGTGAACAGGAAGAATCCCTGTGGGCCAGCATCCCTGTGGAACACTTGACACCTTGTAGTGTACATGCTCCGACAATTTGAGACTGTTCTGAGGGCAAAAAAGGAAGTGCAACTTAATATTAGGAAGGTGTTCGTAATGTTTTGTACACTCAGTGTATAATTATATTGAATGGAGGAGATGGTTACATTGTGCAGACTGTACCAAGTCCCCGGGGGGAGGTAGGCAGCCAGCTCCACTGCCCCCTGCTCTAACACTGGGCTTACGAGCAGAGAACTCCCCCACATGAACTGTCTGTCTATGGTCTGGCAGTTAGGGTCTGAGGGGAACCTGGGAGAGATGGACAGAAAGGGAGAGAGAGAGGGGCAGAGAACAGGATCAACACAGTAAATAAGATGTGTTACAATAGTATGCAAATATTGAAGAGAGAGAGAAGGGAAGATTGGAGTGGACAATGGCAGCTGAGAAAGAAGAAGAGAGGAGGAGTAGAGGGACGTACTGGAGGAAGAGAGGCGTGGCCACAGTGTCTGCGGAGGTGTGTGCGTGGTAGAACAGTGTGTAGAGGAACGGCAGGAGAGCGTAACGCAACGTGACCGCACTGCGCATGGCTGCCTGGGCCTCCTGCCCAAACACATAGGGCTCCTGGGGCTACACACACACAGAGCTAGAGTTACCTCCATTAATAATACATGGGACGAATGGCCTGTTACATAGAGACAGTGAAAAGGCATTAGCAGGTCAGGAAAACATCCAACTGAGTTAACTGTAAAGACCAGAAAACTTGGCTTGCGTGCCCCCACCCACCCACCCACCCAAGCACCGATAGCACCACTCACAGCGTTGGGCTTGTCGTTGTGGTTCCTCATGAAGGGGTAGAAGGCTCCAAGCTGGGTCCAGCGTACACACAGCTCCTCTGTGGTGTCCCCCCCAAACCCACACACATCCGCCCCCGCCAGGGGAACCCCGAACAGGCCAAACAGCAGCACCGCTAGGGGGTGGAGGGACGGACGGATATTGGACATATTCATTCACTTTATTCATTATTACTGTATTCATTATTTAACTTTGATGCCAGGCAGTCAGAGGCATCTCTCTGTACTTGCTAGCTACATACAGTCAAATAAAGAGTAGGAGGTTCTATTCAAACCCCTGATTCAAGTCCACAGTGAACTAACGTTATCACTAAAAAGGCTCCAACTCTGTCTAGGCACACTTTCAACTGAGGACAATAGAGGAGACAACAAACTGCTGAGTAAGAGCAGACTGCAACATGTACTGTCTGGATGGTGCATCGGTACCATGACTACTCTGATGACTAAAACACACACTCAGGGCTTGGGAATGGCTTTGGGAATGTCGTTGAGAATAGGAATGGGAATGGCTTGGAATGGAATGGAGAAGGGAATGTTGGGGATGTCTTTCCCCTCACCAGGGATGGAGTATCTGAGCTGCTCCCAATCGCTTCTCACGTCTCCCGTCCAGACTCCGGAGAAACGACCGATGCCAGGGAAGGAGGAGCGGGACAGCACGAAGGGTCGCGACCCCCGGACCTTCACCAGGGCACTGAGAGGGTCAAAGGTCAGAGGTCAAAGATGGGAGGTCATGTCATGTTATCATATCACGTGCAATATTGCTAGTAATTCTTGGACCTAACTTACGTAGGCATTCACTCAGGAATGCATATTAGTATCCTGTCAGTTGCACCTTTTCTCATTGCTTTTAGTATATTGAATGTGCAATACGTGCAGTTGTCTGTAATTAAACCCTGCGCACTAAGGACTGTATTTTAAGGGAATTACTATTATTACCCCAAATTATATCATACACTCATTTAGCTATTAAAGTATCTCTTCCTGTCATTTACCAGTACAGTTTGTGTAACCATGCAAGTATTCACTTATCTGTAAATATAACTGTATACTTACCTGTACAGCTAATTTAACCATGCAAAATGTTCACTTACCTGTTCATTTAGCCAGTCTGTCTATTAAGTAAACTATTATTACCCTCGCTCATATCATACGCATTTTTAGCTACTGAAGTATTTCTCTGCCATCGACCTGTATAGTATAGTTAACCATCCAACATCCACCAATGTATAGTGTACATATTCAGCCAACCACCCATACTATGCAATGTCTTTTTATAGCTTTTATGTTTTTGCACTCCAGATATCTTGTATTTCTATACTTTTTCATACTGCCGCTCTATGTATCATGTACCGTGTATCTGTCTTTTGTGTACTTTCGTTGTGGCATTTTGCACCTGCCCTGTGTTTTGTTGTAGCTGCTTGACAATGAAATTTCCCCCTCGGGGGATCAATAAAGTACCTATCTATCTATCTATCTATCTATCTATCTATCTATCTATCTATCTATCTATCTATCTATCTATCTATCTATCTATCTATCTATCTATCTATCTATCTATCTGACTTAACCCAAGGTACAACATAGATTCAACATTGATTTGACACTTCTGCTATAATTGCTCTTCTAACTACAGTTACAAAGGTGGCACATTTTTTATTTAGACAAGGTAAATCAAATCTCCTTCATTCAAACAATCAGAGAAGTAAATGTGAAAACATAGTATCAGGATAAGGTTTGACCCTGTAGTGATGTGTCTGACCTGTGGGTGGCGCTAGCCTCCGTCAGCCCATAGAGGTTATGCAGGTTGTAGTGAGTGGACAGGTTCTGTTGAGCTGACATGCAGAGAGTACCAGTGTTCAGCTGTCCTCCAACCATCCCTGTATGTGTGTGTATGGAGACAGAATGAAAGAAAATAAATGAATGAATTCACTAAATTCCTCAATTGATTTTATATTGATAGGAAACTACTCAGCTGCAGTACACTCACGTGGCACGTAGGGGGGGCTCTCCAAATCACTGTCAGGACACCCCTCCACAGAGCCCTGCACAAAACTGGCTGGTTCATTCATATCCTGAGAACAGAGGGACGAGAGAAAGAGTATGCTGGATGCTGAGTAGCATTGACACAGCCTGGATGATGCAAGCTTGTTAGTGCAAATATAGAATAGGGGATGATTTTAGCCCTAAAGAAGACATTTCTATCTGTGACACACTCACAATCCACAGGCCATCTAGGGGGACTCTGGAGTGGAACTCCCGGATGCAGTCCTCCCACCAGCCCTGTGTCTCTGGGTTGGTGAAGTCAGGGAATGCAGTCGGACCAGGCCATACCTGGGCACAGAGGAAGAAGAGTGAGGAACAGAACATGCATACCTTTCCACACAACACACACACCTGCACACAGCTCAAGAGGGGGTTTTGTTTAGTGTAACCTTGCTTTTTTAAGTCTGACCTTCCCTATGAGTGTCTGTCCTGTAGAGTTCCTGATGAAGACCCCTCTCCGCTGGCCCTCATCAAAGGGTGGGTAAGTACCAGGGGGGCTGGTGCTGCTGATCCCAGGGTCCTGGGAAAGAGAACAAACAGGAAATAAATGACAGTAATGCTTTTGCTGTCATCTTGTGGATTGAGAAGGAAGGTTTCCTTGACTGCCTCCTATCAGAGTTACACGTTTTAGATGTCCCTTCCAATATTGCACTCATTCAACAATTTAATCACAACACAGACTTATTTATAATAAAAAATTACATTGAAACACTATTTCAATCTAACATTAGTTATTAGTGTGCCTATGTGTCCCAAATGTTGTGAGGATTAAGGACTCTCTCTTACCAGGATTAGAATATACTTTATGCCCTTCTGATGGAACTCCTTCACCATGTCTGGCAGGTCCATGAAGCGCTGGGGGTCAAAGGTGAACACCCGACGCTTGTCTGCGTAGTCCAGGTCATTCCACTGCACGTCCTGACCAAAAACAAAAGCAGTTGAACTAAATAATGCAGTGAAGGTTCTCCAAGAGTTGTGAACCCACAGTGGATTGGTAATACTGTACTTGAGAACACAAACATCCAATTAGAATTAGCATGGAGAAAACCCATTGTAACATGATTATACTACAATGGGTTTTCTCCATTCTAATCTGCTTATCAAATGTTGATGCTCATTCAATGTTAGCTTTATCCAATAGTTGTCAACCCAAGTGATAATACTGTACTGCAATATAAGTGTTTTCTCAAGCACTTTTACCAGGGGGAAGTTGGCATTGTGCATGCGTCGCACCACCTCTCTGGTTGCGTTGGTGGACCGGTATCCCCAGCGACACAGGTGAAACCCCAGTGACCAATAAGGAGGCATCATAGGGTACCCTGGGGGAAGAAGATGGGGTAGACATTAGGTAAGGTCAGAGGTTTGATGGAAGATTCCAATATGGTGGATAATGCCTATATGATGGATGGTGCCTAATGGTGGAAAATGTATTGGCTTTCACCAGTCTAGTTCTTTCACATTAGTGAAAGGAGATGAGGGAACACGTTCAGACTACTAGGACATTGGGACACAGACAGCCACTATCTTTCCCTTAGCTATTACCAAAAAGGAATTAGTTGTGAACCACCAATGGCCCGACCCACCATAGCAGTACTGCGATAGGAGACAAGAAAAGGATATTCAGTGACAAGAAGTTACACCTAAAGGTCAAACGTCATAAACTGTATAGCTATACCTATAACCTGCAGGTACTGTCTGACAACACTCTGAGGGTCAGGGCCCATGAAGACGTACAGGTTCAGGATTCCTCCCACAGCCACCCAGGTCAGAGCAGGGCTAGGCTGCAGCACCACCTCTACAGAGAGGAGAGGTCAGACATTGATCAATAATTTACACCTGTATCCTGATACAGTTGAAGTACTGTGCTATGTGAACACAAAAAAAAGATTGACTGGCAACATTCTGGGCAGAGCTGCTAAGTAGCATGGCCGACATTCTTGGTGGTCTGTCCGAGGCTTAATAGCCATTATATTGTCAGATCGTCAAAAGAGGGATTACAATATCTACTAGCTCAAACCAAAGCCTTTCTATTAGAACAACACATGTCTGCTTAAGGATATGGTACATGGAGCAACATGCTTTTTTACCCATGGCATTGCTGTTGAGCAGGAAGACCCCATAAGCCTGTCCATCCCCCTCCTGCACCATGTAGAATGGATGGGAGCCATATAGGTTGGCATCGCCCTGCATGGTGAACAAAGAAGACATCTCACTCACTTACCACTCCTGATCAGGATTTAAACAGGAAACTAATGAATGATAATGATGATGATGATGATGATGATAATGACGAAGACAATGATAATGATGATTACGTCAGACTCACATGGGGCGCCATGTCCCTGTTCCAGAGGGTGAGGGAGGTCCAGTTGAGATCCAGGCTAAGGGGGGTGTAGTGTTCCCCCAGCCCAGAAACCAGTGAGGAGGCTAGGGAGGTGGACAGCTGCAGATACTGGTCAGCATACAGCAGCGGGGCCACTGTGGTGTTCACACTGATAGACAGAGGACAGAGATGTCATGGTTATGACAGTTGTAAGTCAGGACAGAGAGCGTCTTATGTCATCGTTATGACACCTATAAGTAGGGATAGGGGCATCTTATATGCTTATGAAAGCTATAAGTAGGGTAAGAGGCATCTTATATCATACCCTTTGGGATCGATACAAATATCCTAACTTATCTTATGTGTTAGGCCTATGACATGGTTACAATAGTTTTATGTCAGGTTTATGAGATCTGATCAATGAACCAGTTCCAGACATATTCGTAGACATAAAGACCAACTGACAATGAATACTCACAGGACACGGCCGTTGGATTTCCGGCGCACTATGAACCCAAAAGGGTCAGGTTGAAACTCAGTGACATAGAGGTAGTCCTGGGTGTCAGTGTTACCCCTGGACTGGGCAGTAGACAAAGGAACTTCATATCGCTGGGACGACGGATCCTTCAACTATAGGGAGAAGAAACGTGTTGTTATGACTCTTACACAATAATGTGGTCTGATGAGAATGACTTCTCGGTGATGAGCGATTGGTGATACAAGTGATGAAAAAGTAATGACATAAAACATTTAGCAAATACTGTATGCCCTTTTCAGAAGCAACACTTTTAAATGCAAAGTTATAGACAAAGACAATGGCAACCAAACCCTGTATCTCAGCAGTAAATATACAAGTGGTTACACATGCACAGAGGCTTACCGTGAGGTGCAGTCGGCCTTCTGTCTCATCCAGCACCTCCAACCGGAGTGAAGAGATATCCCGGGGCAGGTAGGAGGGAGTGGGCCTTGTGAGGGTGGCAGCATGGCCCCTGGAAGTGGGGGTGAGGGGCCCCATCCTGTACCCGCTGTATGACGGGGGGTAGAAGCACCAGGGGGGTCCTCCAAAGAGGCCTTGTGGTAGTGGGACATAGCAGCACCCTCTCCCCTGACACTCTGTCTGGCTCAGAACTCGGTCCCGGGTGCAGTCGAAGCGGCTCTCCAGGGCTACCCTCCTACACTCAGCCTCTCTGGGACCACTGGAGCTGGTTGGGTGGGGGACTTCCCACAGCAATCTGTGGCTGGGGGCTGGATGGGAGCTAACCCTCTGGAGGTTCACCATCTCCCTGGCTTGTCTTGTTGCTGGATCATCCTCTAAACCATGTCTTACTGATAGGTGTATTGGTGTCTCATCTGGTTGTTTTTTGCTAGTTAACTTTATCAGTGAGACCTTTTGGTCAGACAGGTAGCTAAGGTGTAAACATGTTATCAAGGCCAGGGTGAGCAGGGCAGAGAGAGACCTGGCAGACAAGACAACTACACAAACCCATGTCCTGTGTCGTCGAATTGGGACATCTGTGAGGTGGTGGGGCAAAACTGTCTCCAAATGCTGACGAGCCAGCATGTCTGTGTAGAAGTCTGAAAAATGAAAATTATATGAAACGGTAGCCTAAGATAATTGGCAACTATGGACGTACTACAACCAATTGTGGACCTACCACTTAAGATAGAAGTTATGTCAGCTGACAGACGTACAGTCTACACGCTTAAACAAGGATGTGTGCAAGCTAGCTAGAACAGACCGTATTTAGAATTGTCTGCCTAGTGCATACATAGCTAAATGTTAGCAAGAGATATTAGAAAGCGGGTGAACATTAGGACATCAAATGCATGCATTTCCCCCAGCACTTACTATAGGACAGGGCACACACAATGCATTGAATGTCGCTTGTCCACGCAAGTGAAAAAATTGTTGTTGAACTGGACTGAGCGATTTCGACGGCATATCTCTAGGGACAAACTGGGCGCTGCCTAGTAGGCTACCACACAGTTGACAGTGGAAGTAGCCTATACTTCGATTCTTTGAGTGCATCTACCTAATGCGAAAAGTATGGTGTTGTATAACTACAATACAAACATTATCCATTATACTCCTGTGTTAAATGTGTTAACAAAATACTGTGAAGTACAGTATGTTGAGGATATTGAGCCGGTGTTGTGACGAAAATCTCCCCCTGCCAGAATTCCCTTCTAATTTCCTTAATTTTGTGGCTAGAGTCAAATTCTTTCTGTGGCACACATTAGATTCAAATAAGACATGGGAGAGATGCAGATTTTTATTAGAGTCGAATAAGACATGGGAGGGTGAGAGGGAGAGATGTATGTATAGACTAATACACTCAGTAGCGGCGCTTAAATGGGGGGGGGCACAGAAAACAGCAGACAAAAATGCTTTCTGCTACTAAGATCAGTGAAATGTAGACTAAACTGACAACGGAGCGAAGAGCAGAAATCTCAACTAGCAAGCAAGTCGCAGCAAATGAAGAACGCGAAGGGGGGAGATTTTCGGCACAACACCGGCCCCATGTGAACCACTTGTTTTGAGAGATTCTATTTCGTGAAGCAGGCTCGCATATTTCATATAGCTAGAACATTATAATGATTAATACAGTAGGACAGTCATATTATCACATCAGTATATAGACTCTAATAGACTAGCAGTGAAGGACCAGGGTAGATTAATAAACTAGCAGTAATCAGAAGAACCAAGGTAGACTAATAGGTTACGGTCCAAACACTTAAAAGACACACCCTATCCCCTCAGCCCTCAAATTAAGTGGACACTTCTGATGACGTTTCATGACGTCTGACGAGTGTACACTTGCAGGGCAAGGGGCGAGGGAGGAAGGAATGATTTTTAAATGGACCATACTTGCCCGGAAATTCGTCACTCGTTCATCCCGCGATGATTGCGTTTTCAGCCAACGGTAGTTTGTGTAGGCTTTATATGCACTACAGTCAATTATGATTGCATATGTATTTACATTTACTATATAATTAATAATATACGCTTACTGTATGTTAGCTAGCAAATTAATTAGCTAACTGACGTTAGCCTAAATAGCTGGAACTTCTAATGAAGGAAAATATTTTATTTCTAAATTTTCCGAAAACGAAACAAAGAAAAACATAATTACTTAGATGGCGACGGGGATTTCCCCAAGGGCATAAAGTGGACGAGGGTGTGTCTTTTAAGTGTTTGGACCGCAGCCATAGACTAGCAGTGATCAGAAGGACCAGGGTAGATTAATAGACTAACAATGATCAGAAGGACCAGGGTAGATTAATAGACTAACAATGATCATAAGGACCAGGGTTGACTAATGGACTAGCAGTGATCACAAAGCCATCATAGTCAAACATGCAGTGTTTTGAACCCCACATTTTTTTAAAATGTTTTTGTCTGTTTTGCATGTTATTTTGGCATTAATACGTGTCATATATCAGTTTGCAAACAATGTAAATATAAAAATAAATCTTTGAGTCAATAAAGCTGTATACAAACAAGTGGCGCAGCGGTCTAAGGCACTGCATCTTGGTGCTAGAGGTGTCACTACAAACCCTTGTTCGATCCTAGGCTGTATCACAACTGGCCGTGATCGGGAGTCCTATAGTGCAGCGTAGAATTGGCCCAGTTTCATCTGGGTTAGGGTAGGCCGTCTTTGTAAATACAAATTTGTTAATTACTGACTTGCCTGGTTAAATAAAAAATCTGCTTTCTTGAGTAAGGCAGCTACAAAATGCAGGTATTTCCGCCTAGCTCAGTGCTTTCTGTGGTGGTGGGGCAGCCAGCGGAAAATACAGAGCGTAGGTGTTGGTAATGTTCTCTAGTTGTGCCGTGATTGGCTCAGTGTTCTGTCACTGATGGGGACACTACAGGCGTGGTCAAAAGTTTTGAGAATGACACAAGTATTGGTCTCCACAAAGTTTGCTGCCTCAATGTTGATGATGGCAATTTGCATATACTCCAGAATGTCATGAAGAGTGATCAGATGAATTGCAATTAATTGCAAAGTCCCTCTTTGCCATGAAAATGAACTTAATCCCCCCCAAAACATTTCCAATGCATTTCAGCCCTGCCACAAAAGGACCAGCTGCCATCATGTCAGTGATTGTCTCGTTAACACAGGTGAGAGTGTTGACGAGGACAAGGCTGGAGATCACTCCGTCATGCTGATTGAGTCAGAATAACAGACTGGAAGCTTTAAAAGGAGGGTGTTGCTTGAAATCATTGTTCTTCCTCTGTCAACCATGGTTACCTGCAAGGAAACACGTGCCTTCATCATTGCTTTGCACAAAAAGGGCTTCACAGGCAAGGATATTGCTGCTGGTAAGATTGCACCTAAATCAACCATTTATCGGATCATCAAGGAGAGAGGTTCAATTGTTGTGAAGAAGGTGTCAGGGCGCCCAAGAAAGTCCAGCCAGCGCCAGGACCGCCACCTAAAGTTGATTCAGCTGTGGGATCGGGGCACCATCAGTGCAGAGCTTGCTCAGGAATGGCAGCAGGCAGGTGTGAGTGCATCTGCACGCACAGTGAGGCGAAGACCTTTGGAGGATGGCCTGGTGTCAAGAAGGGCAAAGCCACTTCTCTCCAGCCTAGCAAAGAAGCCACATCAGGGACAGACTGATATGAGCTACGACTATCTGTGGCCAATGACCTTGAGCCTTCTTGGATGGGCACTTCTAATGTAACTCTATGGCAGCACCCAAGGGGCTTGAGTTTTTTTGCTCTACCCTCAGACTTGGGGGTGACGTTCAAAAAAAGTTTTAATGACAAAAGGATTGGGCTCCACAACGTTTGCTGCTTCAGTGTTCTTAGATCTTTATGTCAGTAGTTACTATGTTACACTGAAGTATAATTACAAGTATTCCATAAGTGTCAAAGGCTTTCATTGACAATGACATTAAGTTTATGCAAAGAGTCAATATTTGCAGTGTTGACCCTTCTTTTGTGTTGACCACATCCGTGAGTAACTCTGGTCCGTCAGCACTCATTCACTCAGGACCTATTTATTCATGCAGGTATGTATATACATACTCATGTACAGTTGTTATATCATATCACGTGCAATATTGCTAGTAATTCTTGGACCTAACTTGTGTAGGCATTCACTCAGGAATGCATATTAGTATCCTGTCAGTTGCACCTTTTCTCATTGCTTTTAGTATATCGAATGTGCAATACGTGCAGTTGTCTGTAATTAAACCCTGCGCACTAAGGACTGTATTTTAAGGGAATTACTATTATTACCCCAAATGATATCATACACACATTTAGCTATTAAAGTATCTCTTCCTGTCATTTACCTGTACAGCTAATTTAACCATGCAAAATATTCACTTATCTGTAAATATAACTGTATACTTACCTGTACAGCTAATTTAACCATGCAACATTTTCACTTACCTGTTCATTTAGCCAGTCTGTCTATTAAGTAAACTATTATTACCCTCGCTCATATCATATGCATTTTTAGCTACTGAAGTATTTCTCTGCCATCGACCTGTATAGTATAGTTAACCATCCAACATCCACCAATGTATAGTGTACATATTCAGCCAACCACCCATACTATACAATGTCTTTTTATAGCTTTTTTTTGCAATCCAGATATCTTGTATTTCTATACTTTTTCATACTGCCGCTCTATGTATCATGTACCGTGTATCTGTCTTTTGTGTACTTTTCGTTGTGGCATTTTGCTGTAGCTGCTTGGTAAGATGTTGGGACAGCTTTCTGTAGGCCCTAACAGTTTGTGGTCACGTTATAGTGCAATTAATGTATTGTTTAGTGTTGTGTAGTGGTTTTGCTGGCATGCATCCCACATTTTTTGTTTTGTTTGCCCCACCAAGATTTACATGCTAAAATCGCCACTGCAAACATGATACAGGCGTTATCTATAAAGCATGAAATAATATATACACATACATAAACAAAACAAAGTACAGTGAATAAAAGGACAATTATGCACTTATAAAGAAACAACTCCGTTGGATGTGCCTATGTCACGGTCCACAGAGGATCAGGAATACATTCATGCATAAAGAAGACCATTTCATAAGCAATGTAATAGAAAAACAGATATACAACTTTAAAAAAAAAGCTAAGTTCACTTGTGTCACAACAATACAGTACATTGACAGTACAGTGAAATGACAGCCTCTATCTAGTTATGGAATTGTCATTGTGTTAGTCTACATTGAAGGAACGTCTCTGGATTCAGTGCACTGCAGGTTCATGTTATGAATACAACAATAAAAGCAAAGCATAGAAAAATACAGAATATTTTGGCTGGTGGCTTGGTTGTCATCACTTCAAAGGTTGGTGTAAAGGACCATTTGGTCTTAGGCTGTGGGTGTGTCATAGACCATCCACGCCTCTCTCCACTTGGGGTAGTATTTCTGGAAAGTCAGCTCCTCAGCACAGGTACGCATGGCCAGGTAGGTGTGCAGCTGCAGGTGGGGGAAGTGGGAGGTGAAGTAGGACATAAAGCCTTTTGGGATTTGGCCCAACATCTCATGGAGATCAGGAGTTTCATCGTAATGGTTACTTTATGGCAGACGTTCTCAAACCTGCACCGAACAATTTGAAAATAATACAAATTACTATAATACTGTTTTAATATATTTTTTTTAATAATAAATAAACGCCAACGTACTTACGTTAGAAATTCTAGCGCAAATAGGCTACTCTACTGTACTTGGGTGCTTATTCTGCTCCCGAGCAATTATCAACTGTTTAGCTCCACATTTGCTAACTGTACAAGCAGGCTAACGTTTGAAAATGAATCTAATATTTTGTAATGGCTGAAAGGACCAGACGCCAAAAGGTCTGATGCAGGCTCTGATATATCAGTTACAACTTTTGATCGAGCAAGCACCAGCTCCAATGCTGAGCCTGATACCGACAGCAGCGTGAATGCTAGCAGGTCTCGGAAAACGGCTACAATTCAGATTACCTCAGTTTGGGATTTACTGTATTCTGTCCTCCGCGTGCGTGTCTGGCACGAATTGACAGATAGCTAAACAAAGTCGGAGTAGTCGAGAGTAGTTTCAAAAAGGCTTTACTCTGATGACGTTTTCCTTCTTATTTTGTGAAACTGAAATTACAAACAAAGGATGCGCTTATAATCATGTCAATTACAACACAGGATATACATGTAAATAGTGTAAATACTGTATATAAGTAACTACATGTAGATAATGTACATACTGTAAAAAGGTAAGTAAAACAATGACAAGAAGCTATGCTAATGAAGTAACATACAGAGTATTAATGCTACACAACTCTCACTAGCACAATAGTGCACAGAAACACAGTGATTTGTTTGTGCTAAATGGTGCCACAAATCTATCGATTTTAACACAATATACACAGAAATGTTGCTAGAAGATGTTCATAATTGAAATACTCACAAGCAAAGCTTCTCCAAGGCTTAACACAAGAAGATGGTTAAAGATAAAAAAAACTTTCTTGAGAAGGAAACTATTGTATGCTTGCAGCATGTTTTCTGAATGACAAAATGGTTGACCGCAAACTCTGACCTGTGTCACATGACAATTAGAACCAATGACAAACTTGATTACTGAACTGAGAACAGTTAAAAAGTTGTTATACAATTGACCACTGTGAAGCGCTAACTGCAATTGAAATACATATATGAAATGCAAGACATGACATACTGTCACAGGAAAAGCCGAGGCCACAGTGTGTTGTGATTCTCAGCAACGAGAGCATGAAGCCAGCCCATCTACAGAGACACTTGACAACAAAACATGCACCCTTCAAGGACAAGCCCATTGAATTATTTCAAAGAAAACTTAAAGATTTGAAGCAACGCAAGTCCACCATAAGTAACAGTTCTACTCCACTTACCAGAGCGCAAGAAGCATCTTAACGTGCTAGCCTTCGGATTGCTAAAGTGGGTAAGCCCCACACTATTGGTGAAGACCTTTGTTTACCACTGGCAAAATAGCTGACGTATATTATGTGTGGCGAGAAAGCTGCAAAACAGCTTGATCTGGTGCCCCTTTCAAATGATACGGTCACTCGCAGAGTCATTGATATGGCAGCGGATGTCAGAAGTACCTTCATAGAGCGCATTAAAATAAGCAGGTGCTTTTCACAGCAATTAGACAAAAGTACTGATGTTGCTGATTTAGCAAAATTGCCTTTGCCTTCCAGAGTTCATTTCGTAGACTTTACACAACAAACACTATCACTATCATGTCTTTTGTGTACTTTCGCTGTGGCATTTTGCACCTGCCCTGTGTTTTTGTTTTAGCTGCTTGACAATGAAATTTCCCCCCCGGGGGATCAATAAAGTACCTATCTATCTATCTATCTATCTATCTATCTATCTATCTATCTATCTATCTATCTATCTATCAGTTCTAAGTATGTTAGAAGCATTGCACTGCTTGTGGGTAGGTAGTTCGAACTCTATGGATTCATGGGTCTACCATTAAAAAGTATATTTTGTAGTTTCTCCTATATATGAATTTCATGTTACTATTTTAGCATTGTTTACACATTTGCTAAAGGAAAGTCACATAATAACCATTCAAAACAAACAAAGTTAGGGTAACCTTAATAGAAATGAGTTTTAATTACATCATTATGAAAACTATAGCTCCATTTTTGCATTAGTCATTCTTCATACAAAAAGACAATATTAAAAATGGTTACAAAAAAAACCATACAATTAAAAAGTGAAAATCCTATCGAGGGGGATATTTCACTGGGAAAACTATCAATAAATGAATGAGAGAAGTACAAAGTTGTTTGGTCATAAAATACCACATTTTGGGCATACTACATTTATAATATTATACAGCCTTGCTGCATAAGACACGATATAATAAAAATACAATATTCTTAAAGAATGAAACAAAAACAACATATCTCATGACTGCATAACTTGACAACATTCCTTCTTACTTTCAGTCCACTTAATGGTTGAACATTTGGTCAAAATGGATCAATTACACTTGAAACAAAGTATTCAAACAGAAATAACTTTACACTTACGGTATGCAACATATCCATACAATTGCCTTGTTAGCTACATTTTTTACAGGCAGCA